>SMGT01014164.1:170131-185890 GCA_004794575.1 Lanistes nyassanus
ACACATCACCGGTGTACAACAGCTAGACACACACCACCGGTGCACAACAGCTAGACACACACCACCGGTGCACAACAGCTAGACACACACCACCGGTGTACAACAGCTAGAGACACATCACCGGTGTACAACAGCTAGACACACACCACCGGTGCACAACAGCTAGACACACACCACCGGTGCACAACAGCTAGACACTCAACACCGGTGCACAACAGCTAGACACTCAACACCGGTGTACAACAGCTAGAGACACATCGCCGGTGTACAACAGCTAGACACACACCACCGGTGCACAACAGCTAGACACACACCACCGGTGCACAACAGCTAGACACTCAACACCGGTGTACAACAGCTAGACACTCAACACCGGTGTACAACACCTAGACACGCAACACCGGTGTACAACACCTAGACACTCAACACCGGTGTACAACACCTAGACACGCAACACCGGTGTACAACAGCTAGACACGCAACACCGGTGTACAACAGCTAGACACGCAACACCGATGTACAACAGCTAGACACTCAACACCGGTGTACAACACCTAGACACTCAACACCGGTGTACAACAGCTAGACACGCAACACCGGTGTACAACAGCTAGACACGCAACACCGGTGTACAACAGCTAGACACGCAACACCGGTGTACAACAGCTAGACACACAACTAGGGGAAGCGATGGTTATAGGACAACCGTATCCCACCGCCACCACCAGCTGGACTCCCCAGTTATTACCAGACTCACTCGGGCGATAAACTACCTTTGACACAAGAGCTTGCCGGCTAACCTCGGGCTGCCCTCGAGTGCAGTGGGACACTCTCCAACAACTGACGACACGTCAGTGCACGCAAAGCCTCAGCAAATGAAAGTATAAAAAGCCATGTCTCCACCCTCCCCCCAATGAAATGCCAAATTAACAAAACGGAAAGTCTTACAAATAAAGCAGATGACTTCTAAGTTTGAAAGGAAAGCATGATACAGAAATCTAAACCCATTCCGATCTATAAAAATCATCTTTCCTGTTACTAGACATCACACGAGAGAGAGAGCTTGTCTGTGCAGCTGTTGGTGTCACGTTCAGTGCAACAAGCTAAATTTGGTTCATTGATTCCACAAACCACAAATCAATGATCCTCGCCAGGAGTAAAACGAGAATGCTTCCATATTTTTGCAGTCGATCTTGTATTCCATCAGCTATTATAATCCCAAACTATCTGCATTAGCTATATATAGTGATTTTAGAAGCGCTGTGCTAATTGTTTCCAGCATTAATAAAACATAAGGATACACCTGTTGCGGTCAGTTCATTGGTATAGGATCTATTGTAAGACGAGGCTAGCATTACTGGATTTTAGTGGAAGGGGTGAGCTATTAATAGGTTTGGGGTTTGTTACTTGTCAGTGAAGTGTGTGAGACTGGGTGGGTTGTTATATTTTTCGTTTAGTTCTAAGCTATGCCAAGCAGAAAAGTGAATTGTATTTGTTGACAGGAAGTGTATCCGTATTGTACATTCAAAGAAGGTTGTATTCTAAAACACTGTTCGTAAACTCTGTGCGGCCACCCAAATGCATCATACGGGTTCCCTCAGAAACGAACATATTCTGTACATGTCTCGCGCTGTACAGTGCAGTTTCTTTTTGGTCATCTGGAGGGCAAGTCAGTTAAAACATTTCATCATGACAGATATCCTTGCTTGCTGTAGCAGAAGTTGAAGTTGGAAAACTTTGCTTGGTCTACATATGGCAGACAAGTCGATATTTGATGGGCATTCAGGAAGAAAAAAATTCAGGTTACCAGAAAAAATCTATTTATACTATTTGACATCGCAAAATGTGAGTGCTAATTAAGCACGCTCATTAAGAAGGCATTAAAAATTAGGATAAAGAGGTTATAGGCCGTCTTTTTTCTAATGTGTATTAGTACCTCCAATCTATACGCTTCACTCGTGCTTCTTAGTTCTAGTGACCCGACTTTATTTCTGTTGATGGTTTTTTGTTTTAGAAAGGATATCAGGTCTCACATTTATGGCCAACTATTCCTGTTGCTGTTGCTGCAAGTCTGACCAAACTTGGTCCATCAGCATAGTTCCTTTTGCTAAGAAATTAATCCAGCTTCGTATAGCTTTGCCCAATACTCTGATGTGATATGTTCTAAATGTGTGCATTTGTTAACCCCATACCCCCTCTTTTTAAATTATAGAACAGATGGATCTCTTTTTTGTCTCTGGGAAAAGTCTGGTTCCGTTCAACATTGGACTTTATACTATAAAGGTCAAGCAAGCAGCCGATCCCTCCCCCACCCCCACCCCCACCCCCCACCCCGCGTAACCCGCACCGGCATAGACCAAATGCATGAACTAGTTGACACAAAAGCCACTCTGCCCTGAAAGGTTTCATTAAAATAGTTTTTAAATTTCAGAGCCAGCTCAGGCTCGCATGAGAACATTCGAATCACTCGACGCAAATGAATAGGACAGTCTTTAATTGAGTTTTTCATTGCACTCGACAACCCGTACCTGTTCTGCCTGTCGAACTTTCTGGCGTGACAAGAGAGTCGTTTTCAAAGCGCAAGTGTGACGAAGACGGGTGTTTAACTGATAGGGTTTAAAAAAAAGGATAAAAAGTAAGCAAACACTTTCTGGCTGTAGAGTCCTCATACCGAGATTTGAGACAGTTTCTTTTGTGAAATTTTGGTACAGGGCTTATTAAAAGTCTCACGTGCGCTCTAAAAGCCATTTTCAATTTTCGGCAGTAAGAATGAGCGGAACTGGAGCAGACTGGTAGCTGATCTGTTCTTGTCTCGTTACCAACACAGCCATGCACATCACCATGCTGTAGAATGTAAAAAAATTCTCTTCCAAGCAGTCACTCCATGCGCAAAGGTCACAGAACGATACACAGGCGTGACATACATCACGTGTGGAGACAACTCAACAGCGCCCTCACCAAGCCGCGTCCAGTACTCGGTGATTCTGGAGGTTGGCTTACAGTGTGAGTCACGACGGATCTCTAGAAACATGTTATGTTGAAATTTCGAATATTAAGGCATGCAAATGGTTCGATTTACATACGACAATATTGCCCCGTTTCTGTGCTGAGTGTCGACAGCTGGCGACAGGTAGCAGGTACGCTATAGTACTGACGACATCCCTGCATGAGATAGATGAGAAGACTGTATTTTAACAGCCAGGGTGTGTACTGTGTTACGTTATCTGTCTCTCTCTCTCTCCTCTTCTTCTGCCTCTCTCTACCAAACAAACCACACCCGCGCGCGCGGGTAAATACATATACACACAAATAAACACATTAAAATACTCTATGCATGTACATACACATATACAAACGCATACGCTGGAGCGCGCGCACGCACGATGCACACATTGTGGCAAAGTCCGGTCGGTGCAATTTGGCGGGTGTTTCTTCGCGCCGAGCAGTAAGATCGGTGACACCTGCGCGAAGCTTACCTGTGGCAGCATTTGTGCCCACCCACCTGACCGAATCGCCCACCCACTCACCCACAAGTCCCCCTCTCTTCCCGACGTCCTCGCGCGCGTCAGGGCGCCCGCATAAAGCGCGGCTGGTCGACTCGTGGTGGCAGTAGCTGGCGTGGTGGAGGCGGCAGCGGTTTCGCACGCCGTGTACACACAGACCCGCGCCACAATCGTATCGTCTGCTCTCATCACACAAGCCCCACCCCACCCTCCCTATGCTCCCCGTATGCCCTGCACCTACTGTTCGCCTGGCCGGCTAGTCGTCTACCTTTTGATGCACGGAAACATACTGAGATATGATACAGACCTAATTGGCGCGAACTTGGGACAACACCTGCGTATCCTGAACTTCCCTTTTAATCACCGGCCGCGGCAGTCACCTGGAATATACGCGGGACTTGGCACCTCATAACTGTGTCACCTGAACTCAGGTGAATTCAGCGTTCTGCTGAAGCCGAGACAACTTCTGAACACTTCTAATGCACTGTGTCAGTGAGTTACCAACTGTGCCTGTCTCTGTACGGAGTTACTAATGTTTGGTTTCCCGTGGAGCTTACATCTGTGTCCTTGTGTCGGATTACCGCTTCCAGTGTTTAGAAAAGGCGACGAGTATTTCTGCTTCCTCATTGTCTCTGCTTTCGTAGAGTTGCGAGCTTTTTTTTCTTTCTTTCTCTATCGTCTGGTTGATGTTATTTTACCGTCCGCCTCTCAGGTGGAAGGCAGATTTTCCGACAACCTATATAACTGACACGCCATTCATCGAGAACGTATGTTGGTGGAAAGGTGGGGAAGAGGAACAATATTTGTCTTCCTCCTGCCCCTGAAAGGTCTTTGTGGCCACAACTGCTGTGCCGGACTGGTGATACGGCCAAAATAAAGGTGCTTGGGTAAACGTCACGTGACCGCGTGCAAGGGGCGCGGCACAGACACTCGACCTGAAGGATACAGAGACTGGGACAGAGTGTGAGCGGCACGACCTCCAAGGTATGAAGGCCAGATAAATACGCCTGCCCACTGAATCGAGGGGCAGTGTAGACAACCCTCCAGACCAGAGAAAACGGAATCCTACCAGCTTAAGAACATTCGCTGTGCTGATAAACTCCAGAAAACAAGAGTTTTGCTGTGCCATCGTACCCCAGAGCACAAGATCAAGCTCTCTGAGATCAGCCGAAGGACACCAGAAAACCCTCGAGTACCGCTCCTTTGGCTGGAAGCGCTGTGATTGTTTCTCCTCCCGGATGTACTGACCTTCCAACCTGCATACAAAGCTTCGATTTCTGTGCGTCTGTAAGCTTCACTGCACACTTTGACCGCATCGCTTGCTTGTCGCAATTTTGTTTCGAGACAAAATTAGTCCTGAAGACTGGATGGAACTGCCTCATGTTCTGTAAGGCCGGAGCGTGAACCTAAAGTTGAGAGGTTTCTTTTTCCTGCTGGAGGTCCATACCAACAAGCACATGAACTCGGTGATCGAGCATTGACCACACGAACAAACTGATCACATGGCACTGGCTTCGTTGTACGCAAGAGCCCAGTCGGATTAATTCTGTCAGAGCTTATATATTGTGTTTGTTCCTATTTTTGTCTCCACAGATTTTAATTCATCAGCGCTGAGTGACTATCGGTGTATTTACAATTTCCTCCAATTACGAAAAAAGCACTCCTTTGCTGTCCCTGTGTTTCCCCTCCGGTTGCCCCCTCCCAGCTTCTAACACCACCTTCTGTTCATCAGGCACGCACCATTAACGGAATGGCTCGATCGTTAACGTGAGCACTTGGTCTCAGAACAAGTTCACTGGTCAGCCAGTCGAGTGCACTGTGCCGATCACCTTCCACCCGCTTAGGATGCTGTCTGTTTGCACTAATCTCGAAGGTGCTGTCTTCCAAATGCACACCTGACGCACCTGTAATGGTCTGCAATTTCCGGCACCTTGTCCACATGCCTATCGCTTCTCGCATCGCCTCTAGGATCTTGTTCCCCGATTGCAACTGTGTCCACATTTTAGCGGAATAATTCACGGAGCAATTTACGACTGGCCGCATCACCGACCAGCTCCTGAAGCCCCCGCTGACAAACAAAGCCCGCGATGGCCCTTCCTCGTCCTTTGGAAAGTACACTTCAGGCTGTTTCTGAACTCTGAGAGTGTGGAACGCTACATAATGTATAGTAATGTTGGCAGAGTGACGTGCTCTGGACAAATGCTGTTAGAATAGTCAGGGACAGCGCGACTCCACCACAGGAACTTAGTCGCTTTCTAAGACTTTGCTTTGCATGTTGTTAGACATTGCAACTGTAGCAGCTCCTACCAGCCACCAGTTGCTTCATCTACAACTGAGCTCTCGCGCATCTCTCGATAAGGCCCACGAGCGTTCATGAGATTCTTTCTTCAGTCTCAGCAGCTCGAGGTGTGCAACAGCTCGTCTGTTTTGGCTGGTGTTAAAAAACCAGTACAGCCTGCTTAAAAAGAACGCGGGCTAGCGACATCGATCTGCACTTCAACGCCATATTTTTATCATCGCCACTGATACCACCATAGGAAGGCTGCTCGTGCATGCTCCCCTTACTCCCCACTCCCCACCCCCGTCGTCGGCTGCCGATGCCAGGAGTATTTGATCTGGTCTCACCCGGACCTGCTCGCCACCCGAGACTCCCACAGACCCGGTCAGAGAGCGTAGAATTCTAATACTATTGACTGGTACGACAAACTTTGTGGGGGTGGGTGCGTCTTGCAGTCCGAAACCGCAGCGGAAAGCCGTGGTGAATGATGGCGCTTCTGAAAGTGTGACTGACCAAACGAGCTTCGCGCTGCAGGTGTGTTCGTCTGTGTTAGGTGGCAGCAGCTCGACAGGTGCGTGGCTTGAGACCGTTGGATACGGAAGCAGATGTCCGTAAGGATTTAGACAAGTGTTGGAAGCCAGCGACCAACACGTCGGCCTGTCAGACAGGAAGCTGGACCTACAGTCATGAGGGCTTATGCGTCATGCGACCATCTGGTGACAACACCTAGAACGAAAGAAGCGTAAGTATTTCTTGTCTGGACGGAGTGAGTGTTTGTGTGCACCTGTGTGCATGCGAGTGCGTTCGTGACTGTTCGCGCACGTGCTTGTGTTTTCAGACAAACACTTTATTTCAATAAGCTGTTTTTCGCTAAAATCGTTATTTAATAGTAGTTTTGGCTACTCGTCTGAAGCTTGTATACAGTTTTATCAGAAGTAACCCGTCACCAAGAAACATGTAACCCACCATCAGGAGACATGTAACCCATCTTCTACGAAGACCTCATCGGCTTGCAGTCGAGATATTCTTTCCACAGCTTCATGTCAACGAATCTGCATCAAAAGTCTGTGTGTCGGCGCAGATGATACAGCTTGACAACATAACCTCAAATTTCTCGCGCACGCATTTAAATTAGATCTTTACCAATGTTTTCATGAGACTTTTAGTCCAATCCCTTTTGAGTCAGGCATGCACACGGCGCTACCATTGTCTGTCTGGTTTATATTCGAGAGTGTCTGTGAATTTGCTGAGCTCGCCCTCTCATTTTTTTAAACCAGAGAACATTATAGTTAAAAAAAAACTGTGAACGCATTTTTTACACCTTTTGCATGCTCGCTTGTTTTTGTCATATCTGGGTAGGCGTATCACGCGCATAGATTATTTTTTTGTTGGAATGCGACCAAGAAGGAGAGGTGGAGGAAAACGGAGAGTGAGGGAAGATTTATAATGGAGTTATGTTCCCTCTTTAGCACCGCGTGAGCTTGAAAAAGCGCAGAAAAACTGGAGCCAATCAAAATACAGTCTTATGTAAAATATCCTAAGCTCTTACCCTTCCCCTGGACCCCTACTCCTCCCGAAACATCCCTCTCTCTCTCCTTCTCCCCCCCCCCCCCGAAAGATCTGCGAAATATAGCTCGCCATTTGATTGGCTCCGCTTTTTACACATGCGAAATAGAGCTCGTCATTTGATTGGCTCCAGTGAAATAGAGCTTTTACGTGCTGAGTTACGGTCTTCGTAATGGCGCTCAGAGGAAGAAGTGCATGCATTAAAATAAGGTGCGGAAAAAAGAGTCCTGCAGTCTTAGCCACAACTTTTACAACCCTCCTCCCTCTGATGATATGGAACTCACTTAAGTTTCATCTGTCAGATATTCTTCTCACGCGCCGTCGATTTTCAAATCGATTAGTGTGCGGTCTGGACAGACGAACGACCTAACAAGTCATGCATCGGTAAATCGGTATCGTAATTCTGACCTGCAGTTTCTAGTGTTACTGTGTTCTTACAGTTTGTACAAATCACCACAGGTTGTTTACTGTCTGTGAAAGACATCGAGCTTTCTGACTGCTTATAGTTTATCTGTCCTTTCTTTTCCCATTGTATGTCGCAGCATGTGGTTTGAATGATTCGCGCGACAGAGACGACTTGCACAAAGTGTCAGACTATGGCATCACACCGCCTGTTTGCACCTACGCGTGTCAATGGTTTTCTTGACGGCTCACAGCACAGACGTGATCGGAGACGACTTAACTCCCATTCAGAAACTAGAGGGCGTGGATACCTGTCAGTTCTGATCAGGTTACGTGCCGTGTCTGTCGCTAAGACGAACGCACGTAACTTTCGTTCGTTCTACGCTGAGTGCGGGACGCTGCCTCTGGAACGGCGCCAGTCACAGGCGAACGCACACAGGTGTGCAAACCATAAACACCTGTAATATCTACGCTCGCTGAAGTGTCAGGCGCGGCCTTATCAGAAAATGACTTTTTCACCCCATGACACACGCCACGTCCCTCTGTGTCACTGCTGGGTAATTCATGTTCGGAAGCTATTTCGAGGAACGAGAATCCTTGTCTAAGACCAGTCAGTATTCCACATGCATAACGGTACTGCTCCCATGCCTTTTCGTCCCCTACGGAGCTTGGTGGGCATTTGCACGTCTCATGTAAGCAGCTCTTAGGCTGGCGTTTGCACGTCTCAGGTAAACATTTGCACCTTTCATGTTGTCATTTGCACGTCACAGGTAGGCATTTGCACGTTTGACAATCCCGATAATCGAGTTCAGGTTTCCAGGGAATGGCCCAAGGTAGAGACTTTGCACCTGACGAAGAAGCGAGGTTTAAACCTGATTAATTGCCTACCAACCGCTTGGTGTAGGTTACAAAAGATAAGACAAAGAGAGACCAAAGAAAACTCTAAGTGGAAGTGGTGATAAGGCTAGACACACAGGTAAAGTATACGCGCGAGGCATAAAGCATCTTACTGTGGGTGTTTTTTTAATTACTACAATGTTAAAATGTCGGGAAAGTACGTGGACTGTAATTCAGCTACACCGCTCCACGACTTACCTATTTTAGTTTATATTACATTGACCAATACAAATAAAGATGTAACCTGAGCAGGAGGTGGCAACATGCTATGGTAAAGGAAATTTGAGTGGGCATATTATGGTCATCTACATACTGGTTACAGATCTTTCCTTGCTAAGTGCAAGACATATTCAGTTGTAATTGTTCTAGACTAATATGTGTACAAAGAATACTTTAACGAATTCGGAAATATCCTGTCAGCCTGCGCTACTCTACTGGTGTTGTGGAAGAGTTCGTTCACTGTCGTTCAGACTGAAATCGTATCTCCTCGTGTCGGATCTTATCGTGCTTACCTGTCGTGTAATAAACAAGCGGAAGTGGTTCGTACCAGAAGGACTGACATTACATCAGTGAGACCTTCGCAAAACAAGGATCCACAAAACTGTGTCTCTAGCCAATCATCACACAGACACGCCAGGCGTGAACGGAAACAAGATTGGATCGAGCTTATTAGCGGAGTGGAGGGTTGGGGTGGCGATGGAGAAAACGCCATTTTATATAACAGAAGTACAACAGGTAGAACAGAACAAAGAGATGTGACAAATGTCGAAAAAACCCTAATAGTTTTCGTACGCCAAGAGATCTTATAACCAGACGACGTTGGAGTCATTGTCGAACCTGCTGTGACTTTAGAGAAGACAGCAGACATTATTTTTCGTAAGCAAATTCAGCTCTGACAGACATCTTGAGTGAAATCGTTTTTAGCTGAGTTGGATTTGGAAAAAAAAACCGTTTAAGGTAAGGAAAGCGTTGAGAACGTACGATGGAATTAAAGTGCCGCGAGCTGGTAGCTTGTAGACCATTCTGTCACGAGAACTAGAGTTAATTATTGCTAGTTGTAAACTCACTATCTGCCGCAGGTCGAAAAGCAAACCAAATTAATACTAGATATTGACCAGGCGGCCAGCAGATCCCGTTCGCGTCTTGTCTCTTCCGAGGTAACGTGAATACATGAACTCTAATGGATCGTAGATAATAGGACAGTGGAAAAAAGGAACAGGCCTGACAAGGAACCCGAGAATGAATAAGATTGACAAAAGACTTGTCAGCTAAGTCTGACGACAAACTCCTTTGGGCATTTCCTTTGTACAGTGTACTGTATCGCACTGTATTGTACACGGCGTAGCTGTGGGAGCCGGGAATCAGCGAAAGTTACAGTCATACATGTTTCTTCGCATAAAAGCGTGTTTTCAGATAGGGTTGTGGGTTGCATGAGCTTTCCTGTCTTGTCTTACTTTCATAGAAGCGGTCGTAATGCCGGTTTAATCTGTGTATTTTGAGGACATTCTTAGGTATAGAAAGAAGACTCGAGTTCCATGTCACTTACTGCTCTAGAATGAGAATTTACGTGAAGTAAATGCGAAAATGCGTAAATGTACGCAAGATGAACTCTTGTTTTCTATTTATGTAAAACCATATTTTCACGCAGTAAACCTCGCCTTTGTATTCAGACAGTCCGAGCATTCCCACAGCGATCTACAGCAAACGGCTGCTAGAGGTGGAGGTGGCTGGAACGATACAAATCTATTTCAATGATGATGATGATGATGATGATGATGATGATGATGATGATGAT
The DNA here is from genome assembly GCA_004794575.1 of Lanistes nyassanus. Lineage (NCBI taxonomy): Eukaryota > Metazoa > Mollusca > Gastropoda > Architaenioglossa > Ampullariidae > Lanistes > Lanistes nyassanus. The sequence continues at coordinate 180,573 of SMGT01014164.1, forward strand.
GATGATGATGATGACGACGACGACGATGATTTTAGGCTTTATAAACTAGCAACTGTTAGAATACAGAAGATTCAAACCTGGCTGTCCTTTCTGAATGAGGAAAGTTTTTGGTGTTCATCAAAAAGTCATTTTAGTTGTGTGTGTTTGTGTGTGTGTCCTTTCCGTTTCCTTTCACATTATAATTACACTGCACTGTCTGACATGGGAGACTTCGAATTCCTGGATGTGACGGGAACCTTCACGACACGCCAGCCAGTACAGTCGAGTCTTCGTTTTGTTCGGGGGTCAAGGACTGTGGTAGACCCTATGACAGACTTATCGTTTTAAAGCCGCCGAGGTCTAAGAGATGCTGACAGGTTAATTATTACTGGAAACTAATCTCTTGGGTATGTTCGACTTTACGCAGAGCTGTGAAATTTAAATTTTGCGTTAGCAGCCACATTCATGTTGGGTGACGCCTGACTTGGTGTTTATGCCGCTATACATAAAAACCAGGGTGGGGCTGGGGAAATTGGGAATGCGCCGAGGGCAAATGATGATGAAGTGTAGTGACACGATTTAACGCGATTAGAGATCTTGAAAAACGGCCTGACGTCCTTTGTGGTTTTGCAATAGTTCACTGTGTGTGTGAGTGCGCGTGAGCGAGTGTGCGTTGTCTCCGTAAATCTTGTTTGAAAGTAGAAGCAGAAGATATATGCGCGTGTTTCTTGTTTTGCATAAACGCATGTGCTCAGGGCAGACGGGGAAGCAAGCACAGTGATCGATTATAAAAGGTCAGAGTTCACAATTCGAAGGGTAGCTAATGCACCTGTTCCACCCAGTGTCTGCTTACCAAGTTCGACAACAAATTTCGAATCGTGGTCGAGGTGCCCGCGAGACCTGTGACAGAATGTTGACGAGAGCAGATAAGACTGTTGATTGTGGGACGGCGAACAGATCATGAATTTTCTGCGGGCCACAGCGCAAAGCGACCCCGTGTTAACGAAGTCAAGGCAAGTGAATAAAAGGCGGACAGCAGGATCGAAATTATGGCCGGGTTATTCTCCGCTGGCGCGTGTTTTGGACCATGATCCACAGAACTGTGGATCTGAGGGAATTTGTCAAGAATGTGTAACATTCACCTCACCCCACCCCTAGCGTATCACGCGATGCGATCTGCGAGCTGTGGTTGACAAAGGTTTGATTATCTTCCCTTTGGGAGTTATTCTTTTCTATTCTCTCTTTCGCTCTGTTCTCCATCCCCCTCGCCCTACACACACAGACTCTGTGCCTCGTAGGTGCCTGTAAGAAGAGTCCTAATCAACAGGAAGTTTGGCTGTCGTTGTCGTTGTTTTGATCCTCTGCGGCTTCATCACAAAAGTCGACTGGTTACACACGTTCATCTCACTGGACCATTCGGAAGTACGTAGTGACTTTCTATTAACTTTTGAGATCTGAAAGGAAACTCAATGCAGTGAAATACACAGATGGAGGGAAAAGAGATGCGCAGAGAGCAACAGCTCTGCACGATAAGGGTGAAGGTAAGCAGACCCTGGGAAGCCTTGGATGGAGAAGATAAATTTGACGATTTGATGCAGTTCCGAGGAAAAGGAGCGATAAAATACGGCGATGATTTCTCAAGGGGAAGGTAGAGAGAACAACCACAGACCTGCACGATAAACGTGAAGGCAAACAGACTCTGGACAGAACGGAAATGAAGCAGAGGGCGAGGCCTGCACGCGTTGTGTGCTCTAAGCAATGCCGCCTGAACTGCACTTACAGCTGAGAGCCATTGAACAGACAGCTTCCAGAAGACAAAGTGGAGAGATGAGGGCGGCTCTCTCGAGGGGTCATTGTTCAAGCAAGGGACATAGACTGAAGGGGGTGGATGACAACAAACAGGAGATGGACATTCCGTGTCTCCTTAGCGTCAAACGGGATGAGGAAAGGGGTTTGGGTACGATTTTGGGGAGGTAAGAGCTGAACTATTCGTGAAGCCTGATCCCGATAAAAGCAGGCAAAGGATGATGTCACCGGAGTTGCATTTTTAGTAATGCATTGCACTTACTGATTTTTTTAAATGCGGCGATGTAGGTCTATAAATGACGCTATCTCTGCCAGTGTGACGTTTTCACTAAAGGTAGTATTTTAGTGCGCATGCGCACTTTTCACACCCAGTCGCGCACTCATGCACGCACACGCCGTCACACACATCCACGCACGAACTCTCTCTCTCTCTCTCTCCCACACACACAGTGATGATAGGAAAATCAAAGGCTGGCTGTGACAGCGCTCTTTTAGTGCAATAGGAAGTGGTTTTTAGAATTAAATTGTAACACAGGTGAATGTAAACTTGTTTAAACGTTGCATGTTTTTCGGTCAGTGGGTTCGTCAATTGACTGGCATCTCAGACGCCATTACAGTTATGAAGGTTAATAAAATGCTGTTAAGAATGTTTGCTTTCTTCAAGCACTTGACTTTGTGTTCAACGCTCCACGTTACTAGCCTCTCCCCTTCTCAAGCCAGGGAGGGTGAAGAAGCGGGGTGGGGGTGTCCTTGAGTGTAATATGAACTGAAAGTGAATATCTTTACTGACATTGAAGCTTAAAATTTGGGACAGGGTGGTGTGGAAGATGGAAGAGGGTTGATTACAGGTGCCCCTGGGGCCAACTGATGTATTCTGCAGTTTGCCTGTGGCGTGAAGTGAATGAGAAAGCACGCCACAAAACACTCTCTCATCCGCTAACACCAATGCACACGACTCTCACATGTACCCCTTTTCTCCCCTTTCCAGAGTTATTTGCCACGTACACGCTCGCGAACCCATGACCGCACACGACCTGCAAGCAACAATGTTCGTGCAAAAACAGGGATCGACTTGACATTTAACCTTTAGCAAAGTATGACCCCTGATCCATTGCATTATAGACTTTTAACGGCATCTAGTTAGTGGAGAACACTTGGCTCCACTATGAATAGCTGACACCTTGCCACAAGACCGTTGAAAGTAAACCACACTATATATAATAATGCGGACACGAATTTTGATCAAAGTGTACCGCAGTATTACAGGTTATGAACGCTGGTACGTGAAAGTCTGGAGCTCGATGTCTATATTTACCAGGTAAATAGGCTACGTGTCAGTTGAAGGCCAATCGATCGCCATGAAATTACAGGGGTTGTGGTCCTGCCGCCAGCTGTTAACAAAGGGCTATAGGAACAGTCGAAGAGACACTTTTGTGATAGATCTGGGGTCTTGGGTGCTCAGAGGGGCTGTGTAGTTTGATAATAGCAGAGACATACTCATTCCAGGGACACTGATCGCTAAAGGTTATATAAGTTACTCCCCGCGGTCGGTCTAACTGCTCACGTCTATTAGTAAGCCACACGCACATGTCCGCTCTCAGTTTCCTTCAGAGACAGGCATGTGTGTGTATGTGCGCGCACGCACTTATGGAGGGGAGGGGGGTGTGTGTGNNGGGGGGGGGGGGGGGGCGCTCGTTTCGGGGTGGGATAGCTGTTTTGGATTATAATAAGGTCTACAGAGACGTGTTGTTTTCTGTGTTTTAATTAGCAGCAGTAAACGATCTAACGACCTGCGTGTGTGTGTGTGTGTGCGCGCGCGTCTGTGTGTATGTGTGTGTGTTTGCGTGGGTGGGTGCGACTGTTCGTGCTTTTTAAACAGGTACAGAGTCCGAGAGCGACAAGGGAAAGTGGTTGAGGTGTACGACGGACGCAAATGGCCAGTGGTGAGTATCTTTCAGTCATCCTGAAACTCTCACCTTGTACACATGCATGCATTGGTGTTGCCACGAACCTCTCCAGAGACTTCCGGTCAGTCTGTTTGCGCTTCTAAATCAGGAATCATGCATATGCAGAAAAAATGGCTCTGAACATTCTATTTTAGTACAGCGTTAATTTCCTTCATGCCCAGATAAATTGCAGAGTTTAAGGGTGTTTTAGACTGCTGTACTGCGGTCTGGTCTTAAAACTCCATGCGTGCAAATAAAATATGCACATAGGAATTATTTTGCCTGTAAAAATACTCAGCACATTTATGTTTGACAGAGAATATACAGACACATAGGTAACTCAGTCAGCTGTCATGAGACGCCAGCAGTGACACTGCGCGAAAATCTGCCATGATAAACATAGGAAACGCTCATACATCTCGCGTTAAATAGGAAATTGTTATTTTTCGAGGGACATAGATCCGGCTTTCCTCTATTCCTAAACAAGCATTTTCAAGCAAGGCATGAGGGTAAGCCGAGCCAGATTCTGTACATTTGCTATCAGGAAGGTTGCCACACGACCAGCTTATCAATTATAAACCTGAGGGGAGGATGTCAAAAAGAATATGCCGCCTTTAAAGCATGCTGGGTACGGATAATTTACAACAGATAACAAATATTGGGCCACTTTCTGGATGGATGTGGCCCGCAGGACGCCCAGCACGGTTTGATGGCGTACTTAAGCTCAGAGCGTGAACACGACTTGGCTGCATCTGAGACCTGAGGTGGAAAGAACGAGCTGAGTTGATAAGCAAAATAGTCCCGGGGCCAGAATGTTTCCGGTCATAAATGTGTAGCTGTATGCTCTGCGGCAATATAACGTGCTTCGGAAAATATTAGAGTTGGCAATTAGTGGCTGTTCTTGGGGATGGTAGATAATCGCTGAGAGTTGGAAGTTTGGGGATTGGAAAGAAAGAAAAAAGAAAGAAAGAAATCACGTGAATCCAGTTTGTGGAATAAAAAAAACCACAACACAAACAAACCAAAACAAGACAGTCCCACACATGTTAGGCCGGTTTCCCACAAAAGCTTTAGGCAAAAATATCGAACTTCCAGATACCATCGTCGTGTGATCAGTCGTGCGGTCGCTTAACCCAATGTGCCGGAAGTTCCGAGTTTCTACTGCCACAAGAGCAGGATAACTGTGTCGCGCCTCACCATGGGAACCTGTTATTGCTGTCACGCGTACAAAGGAAGTAGTACGTACATCTGTAAATGCTGCAAAACTTGTATTTCCACTTCGCGTAAACGCAGCAGTGGATTGCTTGAAAATACAGCGGAGCTTGATCCCGTCGCATGGTGCGTACATGCGCAAGTGATAAAAAGCCAGAGTCCGGGTGAGTGCAGATAAGGTAAACTCTTTCAAGCGGTGGAACACGAGTTATACAGGTGCTGGCGCCAGATAACGCAGGGTGAAGCTGACCTCACTCTTCCTTTCATCCTTCCGTTATCAGGTTCTCGGTGGCTTGTGATGGGTTGACCGACTGGCTGACTTCATTGTAAGACTCAGTCGATCTGGCTCAATGGGTCGTCTGCTCGCCCCCCCCC
>SMGT01014164.1:185908-200401 GCA_004794575.1 Lanistes nyassanus
CCCCCCAGCAGGTAGAGGGGGTGGAGGGAGGTCATTAGAGTGGACAGGAAAATTGAGATCTGCCCTATGACGACATCGTAGTTTTATCTAGAGTTATCACCCCTCATGGCGGGAGTGGGAACGCTTCTTCAACAGCTCTGGAACCCACACTGGCTACATGTTCTCTTCAACAGCTGGCAAAGTGCCCAAGGACCCCTCGTTCCCCCCTCCATTTTTTAACAGTAAGCTTTAATGAAATCTTTTACAGAAGGCCCATTTCACAACAACGCCTTCTGAAATCCCATTTGTGTCTTCGCCCAAAGGGCTGCAACTCAAGTAAATTAATTTGTTCATTTGTTCGTATGTTTGATTCTTGTTTGTTTGGTTGGCTGGTTGGTTAGTTTGCTTGTTTTTTATTTGTTTGTTTCTTTGTTCGTTTTTTGGTTTGTTTGTTCATTCTTATGTGTTTTTTCCCCTTTGCTTCCTGCCCGTTTTGTTTCCATCGTCTAATTAATTCCGGCATCGGAAGATCGAAGTCACAGATAAACTTCACCACCTCGCATGTCAAAATTTCTTATTCTCTCTTCCCTCCCGTCACTCTTCCTTTTCTTTTCTCACATTTCTTTGTCTCTCCTCTCATCCTCTCTGTCTCTCTCTCTCTGTGTCTCTCTGTCTCTCTCCGTCTGTCCGTCTCTTTCCCCTAGGTCATTATTTTAAATAGGTTGACCCCCCCCCCCCCGCCCTCCACACGTCAACCAGAGAGGAGAAGCAGTAAGGACTGGGACTGCAGACAGCAGACGGTTGCCTAGGCACACCTCTGGAACTTGATGGTCAGATGCAGTATATAACATTCCTCCAACAATAGGATCGTCGAGTAAAGCTTTTTTAAGGCTGTAGCGAAAAGCAAACATTCTATAGCTCTGTTAAAGGGAGGAAAGGAGGGGAAAAGAAGAAGAAAAAAAGCATAGGGAGGTCTCTTTTCCATTTTATGTGCTTCGAATGTACGTGTGGCGTTATAGGCAGACCGGCAGTTCGTACTGCCGTGCAACGATGTAGCCCTATAACCATTCATTGTTGTTCTGTGCGCGTGGCGTGATTTCTCTGTTCTCCACTTCCCCCACAAGTTTCATCCAGCTGCTTCCCCCACCCGTTTCATCCACCTGTGCACCCGGGGACGGCTCTTGGCCTACGCCTCCCGGGGAGGAACAGCAGTAATGGACTTGTGCTAATGGCAGAGGATTACCTGCCTGTGACGTACATCTGTATTTCAAGTCTCTCTGGTTTGTGCAAAGGCTCTTTTGTTGGCAAAGAGACAGAGGAGCTCGCGTTGCTTCACGAAGCAAAAGACTGTCCCATCCACATATAGACATGCAATGTTTTCTTCTTTCTTCTTTTTCTTTCTTTAATGAATGAATGAAGAAAATAGTTCTTTTTGCGATGACCAAGTGGTGAGAGCACAGGGCTACAAACACAAAGGGGTTGGTTCCATACTCATGCGCCGTACCACACTTGCCCCCGAGGTCTCCTGACCCCACAGGTTATGTTAGGGAAGATGGCAGCGAGGGACAGAAGATGGCACCACCCCCACGATTCTTGCCTACAGAAAAGTGGGGGTCCCAAACACCTCACTCCCTTATGACCTTAAGGTCAAGGGACATCCTGTAATTTTGTCTTCACCTAGGCAGCACAGGCCACAGTGATTGGAAGCTAGGAGTGTACAAGCTGTGTGACTAATGAATAGCATACAGACTATTAATATATCAAAGGGTCACTGCTTAGAACTCCGCTGGGGAATACACTTTGCATACAAACAATTCCCGCTCCCCTCCACCCTTCTCTTTCTCTCTTTCACGCACACACACGCACGCACACACGCAAACATAGCCAAAACAAGTTTTTTCCACGAGTGTTATTTTTATCTTCTAACAAACAGGTGTGTGAGCGAACTCCCGTTCTGGTTCACACCGTTCTTTGCTTTGCATGTCAACGTTATGTACGTCTTGAAGACACCAGGGGACAAAAACAGTTTAGTTTTTAGTAGGTTATACCTAAATATATGGTAGGTAAGGGCTGTTTTTAAAATGTTTTCGTGAGGTGGGGTTGAGGCTGGGGGCTCATTGTCAGGTCAGCTGATATTTAGATAAGGGAATCTTTTGTTTGCGCATTTCGAGTCTTAAGCCCTTCGCCTTGTGTAGCTCACGCCCTGTGCTGTGTGACGGGCTCTGGGTGCTTCGTGACTTCAGTGGAAGGATTTGCAAGGTTTGGGGCGCGAACAGTCAGACCCTGTTTTTCTCGTCGTTTGTTCCTTTTGCCGTCATCCATCTTGTGGCGAGCTCTTCGCGCTTCCTGGGGATGCGATTTGAAGTAATAGTGCATTTGAGTTTTATGGCTGTTTGCGCGTTCCCAGCCCAACCTTCCCACCCCCTCTCCCCCCCACACTTCTTAATTCACACACACACACCACACTCCACACACACACACCAGAGAGAAAGTGAGACCTGAGGAAGGGGAGGGGAGAAAAAGAATAAAGGAAGGGAGTACGAGAAAACAAAATATTGTAAGACAAAGACTGCCTGTCTGTCTGTCTGTCTGTCTCTTTACTTTGCTTCCTTTCTGTCTTTCTGTCTGCCTGCCTGCCTGCCTGTCGGTTTGTCTTTCTGCCTCTCTCTTTACTTTGCTCCCTTTCTGTCTGTCTGTCTGTCGAACTTGTGCTCATGCAACCAGCAATACAAAGCCACCACTGAATACAACATGCATTTAATAAGCCCAGACTGAGGCTACAATTCACTACAATTCTGCCCGTCTCTTGTCGCCCTCGACAGTTACTGAGGTGTGGAAAATCCAGCTCTCAAGACAGACAGTCGATAATTTACTTTCCAGCCCTACATGCACAACTCACATACAGCGTGTTCCGAACATATGCATGTATTCGGCTTGTTTATGTCTCCCAGGTGATATCCAATCGTTAATTCATTGCGGGTGAACGGGTGTACCTGCCAACTGGAAAAAAACCATCTTGTCCCTTCGATTCATGGAACTGTCAAATAAGAAGCACCCGGTACTAAAAACTCTTCTTTCAGTTTTATCCACAAGTTATTTTTATTCCTGCGACTATCAACAGCACTCAGGGGAGAAGTGGAACACACCGAACTTTGAACTCTCGTCTGCTGTGCCTTTTGTTTTATGTTTTGACTCTACAGTGCACAAACCATTGACCACTGGAACCTTCGCAGCAGACACAAGCAAGAGAATCGAAGTCATGCTTCATCTGTAGAGGAATGCGCCGATGTGTCGGCGTCAGAAAAGTGGTGGTTGTGGTTCGCTGGTGGATGTGTGCTCGCGGCGGGCTCGCGCACGGACACAGCGTGAAGTTGCGGGATAGAAGGAACAAAAGTAGGGCATGCGCGGCATAATATGGCCAGCCACCTTTTTGTTTTTAATTAGTTCTGTGCACTGACAAGTCGAGCTCTATGGACCTTTGAGCGATTGCGGCCTAACAGAGAGTAGAATAGAGACACAATGGATCTGTGTGTAGTTACGTCCCTGTAGAGTTGATACGGGGAAATTTAGCTCCCGGTAATTGGTCAAAGCGACCGTCGGCTACAGTGTTCCATGAGTGCTCGCGAGACCTACTTGTAGAATGTGTAACTCATCAAATACGTACTCATCAGATTGTGCAACTTATAAAATGTGTCACCTCCCCACGAAACCAGTCTTAAGTTCGAAATTGGGCGTTTTGACATTTTGATACAAGAACCATTTTCTAAACTTTATAAGCAACAGATATGGCCTGGTGAATATCAGAATATGGGTGGGAGCCATGTTTAGAAAACGGGCTCCAAAGTTTCAACATGCAGCACTGATCCAACTTCCTGAGCACACAAATGCTCAGTTTCACCTAATTTACATTTGAGGGAAAAGTTTGCATCTATACGATAATTTGCAGTCTTAAGAATGCTTTTGTGCGAAAAAGTGAAATTAGACCAGATCGACCCCACCGACCAATTTCTGCTTGTAGCTACAGACTCCCCGTTCTGACGTAAGGCTGGTTTCGTGGTGCGGTGAAACAAATGTGTTACTAATTAATGTAGAACATAACAGACAGACGATTTGCATGTTTCGACGATGAAAAAAAAAACCTTGTTTGCTTCGCGGTGCTATACACCGTACAGAATTTCTTCCTTAAAAAAAATAGCGAATTCTCTTACAGGTCAGGAGTCAGTAGTCTGTGTAATTAGTTATTTCACAAAAAGGCATAGTCGGAACTATCAACAGATGTACTCCATTCTCCTCTCTTCGCGGAGAGGTGTGTGTTGGGCGGGGTGGGGGGGGGTGGAGTGACGACGATACCTGTGGAGAGTTGAGCATTCCTTTTTAAGATGTTTTAACTGCCTTTAAATTATTGTAATTGCATTTCAATGTCTGGATGTGGACGTGTTACAGAATAAAGTTGAAATTTCCGTCGGTCTTTAGTAGATGTAGGGCTGCAAGAGGGTGGTTTGCAGGTGGTGCTCATAAAGGTAGAGTGTTGAAACGTGTTCACCGTCAGCACAGGGTTGATTCCCGTACCACTCGGCGAAATGTATTCGTACATGTAACAAACAAGAAACGGCTAGTGGGTTTATTGAAACTCTAAGGGTAGGTCACCTACAAGTGCATGTAGTCTCAGATACTTACAGCTGCGGAAGCCGTGACCAGTACTCCAGCGACATGTCAGAAGCCGGTAGGCAAATACTGCAGCTTTTGGTCCCCCTTTGCGCGTGTAAGTCAGTGTAAATTGTCGACCTGTCCATTATAACGTTTCGGGGGGGGGGGGCACTGCTCCCGCGAACGTGGCAGGTACAAGTAGTCGTTCTTGACGATATGGCTGCGCTCTGGCTCGTTAGGAAACGGCGACGGCTAAATCGACGAAGTTTCCGTTCTGTACTGTGACGTCACTGAAGTTGCAGACTGGTATAAAGGAGGGGAAGATGTGTGAGCAGGTCCTTATACGGGGCCTGGTTAGCTCAGCTGGTAGAGCTGCGGACTAGCAGATGGAAGGTTGCTGGTTCGTATCCTGGTGTGGCCAAAGATTATTTCCTGGAGTTAAAGGAATCTTTCAGTCACAAGTTTTTGTTCTTTTTAACCACGTCGTGATGTTTTCCTGGAGTAGTATTCATGGCCGCTGGTTAAGTCTAGTCCGATCGCGATCACGTGACAAACTATCTCGCGACCTTCAACAAACGTCGCTAACTCTGAGTTTGTCAAGTGATCGCGAGCGGTTTAGGCTTAACCAGGGGCCATGAATACCGCTTCTGGTTTGAACCAGCATGAACCCTGGCATTTTGTACAATCATTTTGTCAGTGCTTGTGAGAAAATATAGATTATAGATGAATGGAAACCGGACAAAATTTCTTTCTTTCTCTATCTGTCCGTTTTCCTGCCTGCCTGTCTGTCCGTCTTTCTTCATGTTTGCATTCATTCTTGTCATCGTTGCTTGTCATAGCTTATATTCTTCAAGGTTAGCAGGTTAATTTTTTAGTTCAGTTTTGTGTTTGTTTGTTGGGGGTTTTTTTGTTCAGTAAACTTCTACAGCAGTGCTTATTTTTTATTCCCCCGAACGTTCCTGATACAACACAAAGACCAACGATGTCTGGACTAATCCAGTCCATCTCTGCAGCTCTCTCTCGTGCAGACAGCAAGGTGAAAGTCGAAACCGCGAGTAGACCCGTGGCAAAAGGTCAGCTTGCTGTATAATAAAGGAAACTGCTTGACCCACAGAATTGGGTTGGATTATTGGGTGACGCGGTGGAATACAGGGCAGGACAGAGTCCTTTCAAAGCGGGTCACCAAGTGACCTCCTCTATGGCCCATCCCTCAGGTAGCAGTGACCGGACAGTCTTTCGTCGTGCGGGTGTCAGAGACGGCAGGGAACAGAAAGGGTAGTATGACACTACCCGCACAGCCGCCCTGAGGTACTAAAACCTGCGTAAAACACATCAGAAAGTAGTCCACTGTGGTAGGTGGTTGTTATCAAAGATTCCGCCGTTCCATCTCATCTTTGCCTTCGCGCTATTAGGTAAGAAAAACCTACCTTTACGTGTCTGCTGTTTGTCTTCCATGTGTTTTACGTTGGCGGTTTTAGTTCTAAATGATTAAAAACAACCAGTAATAAAACAGTTGGCAGTCTGCTTGAATAACGTTTACAAAATCCCACTGCCGTGTTGAACATCAGATCGTTAATTTCAAACTGACAATAAGGTAAAAAGGCACACCAGCGGTAAAAAGGCACGCTGCAAAACTTCTCCCATTTCGTTTTCTGTCGGGTTTTCCCCAAATCAGCTTCATCTCAAGTTTTCTTTCATTGGACTCCGACCGTTTGTGCCTTTGGCTTCTGGTTGTACGTCACGAGTAAACGGTGAGCTCTCCGGCGCTCCATTTGTTCCCATGCAGGTCTGACATTTTCCATTACCTGAAACGCAGGTCCGTGGAGGTATAACGTACGGTGCCTTCAGGTTGTACAATGGCAAGATATTTTGTCCCCGCTAAAGTGGGCCGATTCCGTGTCCGCGGGGGATCTTTTTGTATGCTTGATTTCACCCACAGACGTTCTATATAGACAACTACCCCAGGTTTATGAGACCAGATTATCATGTCTTAAAAAAACTATAGCTATGGTTCTAGCGCAGATACGTCCTGGAGAATGTCATTATTGCATCTATTGTCTGTTATGAGGGCTAGATTGTTTTCTTAGTCTAAGCTAAAGCTAAGCTGTGCTTGCACCCATTTCTTGTAGATATTGATTCAAAGACTATTGATGGAATACAGATTTCATAGTCCCCAGAATGACTTAAGAAATACACAAACTTTATTTATATATATATATTACAAGTCTTTAAATATACATATGGGTTATGTCGGAGTGATAGCTACAACAATTTTACAGATGTTTTGATCATGATGTGAGCAAATTACTATGAAATTACTGATTTCAGCGCTGATTTCCTGCAGAAAACCTCACGCTAGCCAATACGAATTAAGCATCGAAAATGAGAAAGAAGGAGGGAAGGCGAGAGGGATAGAAGCAGTGTCTCGTGTGGGCCCATAAACGTGTCATGTCGTTTGTCTGCCCTAACGCTGCAGTAGCTGCATAGCAAACCAGCCCAGACGTGCGTCGGACCAGAAAGTAGAACAGGTCCGCAAGAGTTGTTACCCTTTATGGGTTCTTCCGCTTCATGCATTCGCAAACAACACACCGTGTCGGTGGAACATCGTTTTTGTGCAGAATTTACTGCTGCTGTAAGTTAAGTGGGATTTCTCAACACCCACCCTTTGCTCACCTTTATTCTCAATTACTTTTGTGGGGATTGCAGGGGGAGGACCAGAGCTATAGCGTGTGCGATTCAGAAAAAGGGACCGTTCGGTGGTGGAAAGAGATGATGTTCACTTTTGCGTTTACACGTTTGCCTTGCTGAACATAAACGCAGCAACCAGGCTACACCAAACGCTTTGTAAAGAATCCATTTTTACGTTTGGTAAAGGCCTGTCCTAAGACAGCGTTTATAAACGCAACAATTTAAGGCTCGGACGTGAGTGCCAGCGTCACCAAATCTGCGTGTTTTTAACAGTCCCCTGCGGAAAAAGCCAACCCCAAAACAAAACAAAACTGCATTCAAAGTATAATTTTTTTTACAACAGGTTACTGCCAATAAAATATGTGAGACTTTTACCCGAGTAACGTAAATATGGGGCTAGAGTGGATTTAATTCCCCAACCCCCACCCCGTTAACTCACCTTCGCATAGCTCGAGACAATCGCAATATATATATATATACTGCTAAGTCGACTTCACAGCTTCCTGCAGGAAGAGCTTGTCTTTTCAGTGCGCCCCTGTTGACATTTGACAGTTTTCGGAACTAAATATAGCTTTACTTGGACACCTCAGGCCGGAAGCCACTAGACTGCTGAAAGACAGGCCCGCCGAGCCTTGACTTAAGAGCGCCACACTTGTGCCACCTTGAAGTGAGTGACAGTACAGTGTCGAATAAAAAACCCCAACTGGTGTTGACGTCAGAGACGAGTAAAAGTTTTTTGTCGCCCTGCGCGTGCTTGAGGGTTCCTCTTTCTTCCTGCAAAACGCAGTTTCCACGAATTTTAGAGTTATAACCCGTTTCGTTTATTGTAGCCATACCCCGAACTATGGAAGTGTGTAGGTACTTCAGTGTAAAGCGGAAAATAACAACTAAACAGCTATCAAAGCAGGACGTAATTTTAACATCTTAAGGGAAATGTTTTAGAGCATTCATCTTATTTTTATGTTTAATAGCATCTTATTTTTCTTCTTAACGATGACCTTATTTTTTCTTCTTAAAGATCATAAAAGTTGCGCTGCTGTGTACTATGCTTTTAAACAATAAAAAATGTATAGGGTGTTTAAGCTGTCGAGGTAATGAATTCACGTGTGATAGAACATTCTGAAGTAAACTGATGTATGCTGGTCTGTAAGGAATTCCTGGTGTGTCTCTGTGACCTGTGCGCCACTTTGTGGTTGTTTGTCAGGTATTAGCGAAGGAATTCCCAGTTTGGGCTTTTCATTTTGCCCGGTCCGCACTTCAGTGCTTATGTAATTGCACGTGTGTGCATCAGCGCACGTGTGTGGCTGCGTGCACGCGTGCCTTGAGCGTGTTTATGCCGAACCATTAGACTCCAGTCCTGTTAATATCGGGCGTGCTGTAACGTCAATGAAACATGACAATCGTATTAGTTTTTCACCTTAAACTGTCATCTTTCATCTCCCTGCATACTTGTGCAAACATGTAAACCGCGTTTCTGTCTCTTGTTCACTTTATACAGGTGTAATGTTTAGGTACGTTTGAGTATAGAAAAAGAAATTACCGTTCTACACATGTCACCACTGGTACTGTCCTGCTGTAAAATTCACTTCCCCTTGTCTTACTAGAGAAATGTTTTTGATGTGTGATTTTCTTTTCCAGTTATGACGGTTTCGCTATCGCAAAGTTCACATTACCCCTTGAAATGGGACAAAGGCATCCTCAGCTCAGCTGTCTCTCCGCCCTTAAGTTTATCAGTCTGTGCGTTCGTTCATTCGTTCGTCGCCTTTGGGTTCGTTCGCCCGTCCGTCCGTCCGTTCGTTCGTTCTTTTGTGCGTTCGTTCCTACAGATGAAAGGCCTTGTAGAAGCACTGCTTGGGCTGTAAACCGCATCAAGCAAACTTGGAGAGAGCTCGCCTCCATTAGGCTTGTGGACAGAAGGCTTGCCAGGTAATTGAAAACCGAGCTTTTCTTTTCCCGAGGAGGAGGAGGGCCGCGGGATGAGGATGGGTTGGAAGTTTTCTTTATGTTCTGTGGGTATGCACCTTCGCAGGCCTGTTGTGCAAGGTTCAACATAGTCGCACAAACACAGTGGTGGAGACCGAAGTATTCCAACCGTCTGCAACAAATTATTATTTTTTCTATTATCTCCAACATACACACACATACAGCCTGCCCACTCCGAGACCTCCACAAAGGCGTGTTTGAAAAAATGTTATCGTATTTCGATCGTATTCCACTCGCAAGTACAGACACTTTTAACCGTTCGAAAGTGCGATCATGTTGTTAATTAGGCATACTCGTTTGCTACACTCTTCTGTTGCGTTCTTAGAGTTATCACCTGTTTGAAAAGAAAGTAAGAAAGAGAGAAAGAAGTAAAGTAAGAACGAGAGAAAGAAAGTTGTCCTGGTTTTGCCTGTCGTACAGCGTACAGCTACGTCATCTCCAACTCAGGACAAACGGGACTGTAGAGTTGGGATTTATTTGTAGAGGACACAAGATCTTCACCCGAGTCATCTGTGATCGGCAAAGTGTAGCAGGCCCGATAGTACCTTGAGTGGTTCTTGTCCAATCGTCAGATTGTTAGTTGGGTCGGGGAACAGGGTGATCCGCAGGTTGTGATCCAGCTGACTGTGTTCGTGACACTGCGTTATGATTGATGTCACACCTGATTAACACGTCACAAAGAAAGGCTACTTCGAACAGGGTTAGGAGAAAAGATGATGAAAAGCGTAGGGGGGGGGGAGGTATAAGGTAATACCTGTCCTGTGAGTAGGGGCGCATGAGACCACTATTTTTCTGTGGGCCAGTATCGCCAAGGAGGTGCCCATTTCTTCTCCCCCGCTGCTTTACCTTCCATGACTCATGGGTCAGGTACCCATTTCCGGTTGGGTCGAGTGAGGCACGTGCGCTGCGGCGCACGGATATCGAACCACGGATAGCGAACCACGGATAGCGAACCACGGATAGCGAACCACGGATAGCGAACCAGAGCGTTTGGGTTCGGAGGGCAGCACTCGAATCATCGGGCATAGGTTTCTGCTGTCTGGAGACACACAGAGCCGCCGATTCGACATGTGCTGAAACAGCGTTGGCCCAATCGGAGTTTTACTAGGGGTCAGGGGAAAGAAGAAGGAGAAGGAAACAGGAGTTCCCAGACTAAATAGGGGCCATGTGCAGAGAAAGTGAACGCGGTAGAACCTCTGGATCCACGGCAAGCAATTGTGGAAAGCATATGGAAAATATAATCTGATAATTTTAACCTCATCAAAAATCACACGCTCTGATTAAAAAACAAAACAAAACAAAAGAAACACAGTTCAAGGGAGGCTAATACGTTTCCAGAAAGAACGTCCTACTCGTCGGATCAGCTCCCTTTTAATTCCATGCGTGAAACATCCCCCTTGCACACTCTCTGCTACTGACCTGTTACAGAGCGTGAAACTAGAATACACTTGTGACACGCTAGCTACAAAAAAGTGTAGAAGTGCCCAAACTGAAACTGGAATCCTTTTACATGCAACTAGTTTAACCCTGTCTGTTTTGTCTGTGAAGATTGTGTGTCATAGTGCTTGTAATATGTTCTGCCAGTGTTTGTTATCGCGTTCTTTAAAAAAAATCGCATTCTTACTAAACGAGATACCTGGTAGTACCCAAGCAGGCGGGAAAAGAGCAAAATAGGTCCCGTGTGGGAAAAAATATGCCCCTACGCTAGCTGCTGCTAGCTTGATGTCGTTGCATGTCAGTTTTAATGTATAGCTTTATTGGACTACCGGAATACAGGCACAAGGTAAAGTAAAGTCTTAATTTCATTACAAAAGTGGCGTGGTTAGCTTTCACGATATTTATTTCACGACACCTTTGACAGGATTGTGTTTATCTGAACCTTGATCCCCGGTAAAACACCGACGCGACAAACGCTCTTTCGGCACATGTCAACCCAGCGGCTGTAGGTGTAGGCAGAGTTGACGGATCTCGCAGTGATGATCAACGAGTGACGATTCATCCACGTCGGAAGACCTGGAGTGATGATGATGTCAGAAGGCTCGGCCTGTCGTGGCTTGAACTGTTGGATACGCTTTCAGCACCTGTATTGCCCATTTCAGGGTTTCAACCCATCCATGCTTCCTCTTATTTTTCCTGCAATGAGATTGGAATAAAAGACTTCAAGGTGGTAGAGAAATACTTCAATTTAATGCTGGTTTCCCTTGTAGTAGTAACCCACGAAGATTACATGTAGAACAAAATATAAACAACAGGAACTTCTGTGTTCAAACCCCGTCCACTAAAGTGAGGAAAAAGGAATCATTGACGTAGAACTGGCTATACGTGTTTGTTACACACTACCTTTTCCCGTAGCACTACCTCTGGTTTTCACTCTTTTTACGTCTGATATCATCTGTGTTGACCTTAGTCCATTTATTTGTTGTTATTTTGTGACAATATTATTACGGACGGGAAACTGACGATGACTACTGAAGTCCCCTCCACCTCCTCCCCAAAATAGTTCTGTGCTCTTCAGATTTCTCCTGTGTATCTTCATCTAACCCAGTAACAGTAAACAAAAAAGTATTTCACGACAGAAGAAATAGCGATTTTAGCGAGGCGTTAGAATTTATGCATCGAGATATTAAGCTGCCTCCATCTTTTGCGTTTCGTTCTAGCCAAAGTTACAGTGATGGGAGGACCGACCAATTATTTCTGTCCTGATTGTGTGACAGTCGATCGAGGTTGTTGTAAACATGTCTGCTGTTCAAAAAGTAACGCGATTGATTTTTGTGGAATGGTTTCTTGTGTCCTGGGAATAAGGCAGAATGAACCCTCCGACACCAGGTTAGCATAAACAAGTAGGGGAACACCTGCCATAAGTACCTTCTCGCTCTCTCTGTCTCTCTCCCTTTCACGTATGCACGCACATACGCATGCACGCGCTCACCATCACACACACACACGCACGCACTCGCGCGCGAAAACCCAAGAAGAAGACTTGTCTCACTGTTTGTTTGCCTGCTCTAAATATTCACCCCTGAGGGGAAATTTATTTCCCTTTTTGTAGCATATAGATTACAAATCAGGCTAACTATTTTGTTTTATATATTTGCACTTCTACCGGACAGCAACTCAGATACGATCGTTCTTTGTAAGGCGAAACATCAGAGAGAAAGGTGGGGATGTTATTGCGCTAGGTAAGTACGCGAAACATAACGGCCCTTTGATCATTTTAGACGGAACCTACGAAAATGGGGCAGGATTTTGTGTCTTTATTCTGGGAAAATCGATTCCTGTGTATGTGTTAATGCCAGTGCTGAAGAACATTAGCTCGTCTCAAGCAACACCGGATATGCACCTTGTTCGCAACTTGCAATATGTATTTCTCACTGACGTTTTGACGCCGAAGTAGCCATCAGTCTCAGAGAATGTGATGGCTTTAATGTTGGTCACGTAACCATCTTTCGTGCGGCTAAATGCCCCTGATCATCGATAATCCCGCATGACAGACATAGAACGTCACTAGCTATAAAAAGAAAACTGACAAGAAGGGTGACGTCATACGCCCCAGAAAGAACAGCAGGATTCAAGAGCCTCGTGTCACCATCTCACCTAGCTTGCTACCTTTCATCATCTCTTCACCTTAGATCTACTCGATTAAACAGTCGTGATTAACAGGAACCTACCACTCTGTGGCAAGTGCAACTAGCTCGTCAGGTTCATATTTATTTTAAATGCACAGTACTAACACCTCCTCGATCTTTGAAAACGCTAGTAACTCGCTTGCTGTCCCAGCTGCTGTCTTCGAAGCGTTATAGGTTTCAGGGGAGATTACTCTCACAACCATATTGATGATGATGATTGATTGATTGATTGATTGATTGATTGATTGATGATGATGATGACGATGATGATGATGACGACGACGACAGCAAAAACAACAGGATAGGTCAAGAGAAGCAGTCTTTAAATATCAACTTTAGCAAACAAGAACAAATGAGGACAGAGCGCTATAAATCGTCAAACGACAACCCCAACAAAGTACTGGCAGCGCTAGACACAACCGTATGCTGACTTATGCAATCAAGGGAGCCTACCGTACCCAAACACGTAGCAAAGAGAGAGTCGAAAGTAAGGAACGTGGCAGATCTTCAAAAAAGATCTGCCATTCCTTTCTTTTAAACGACCCTAGTCTTCACACGGCTAGCCCCTGGTGTACCACGTGTGCATACAGCGAATCCCTAATTTATATCGTCAGCTCGCTCACTAAGCGTAAACTAACAACTGGGATTCGACACAAACACAACATAGGACAAATACATGAAATCCTCAGGGTGCACAATATAATCAATCAAGAACAAACAGTGAGACAGTGAGGGATGGCAGATCTTTTTTGAAGATCTGCCACGTTCCTTACTTTCGACTCTCTCTTTGCTACGTGTATGGGTACGGTAGGCTCCCTTGATTGCATACGTCAGCACACGGTTGTGTCTAGCGCTGCCAGTACTTTGTTGGGGTTGTCGTTATCAAATTTAGCCTTTTTCACCTGCAGCGTGGATGCCGTTAGGACTTTTAAATTCTCTGGTGGCCTTTTTTTTTTTTGGCGCCGGACCATAATCGACCGTAATCTGACCTGACAATCTTCCTCAAACTATCTGTACAATTTTTGCGTAGCGATCTGTTTACTCACACACAGGTGAGTGGCTGTCAGCGAAGGCCGTACGTCGTGTTCGATTTACATCCACCCCTCGGCAGTCTGCACTGTGTCAGTGTACGTGTCCTCTAGCGACTGTGTTACGAGATGTAATTGCTTGTGGGATGTGTGAAACGGGTTATCTGTCACACAGGCGCTTCACAACACAATAAATAGTGAAAATGATTCTAAAAATCCTAGAACAGAAGATCAGACAGGGGCGTCGGATTTAAAAGGTGCAAAACCAGTTACGAAATCTTTCTTTCGCTTTTTTAACAACACTTACTTTTTTCCTTGCATTCAGTAGACAATAATAAACTCTGCAGTAATGGGCTAGGAAATTTTAAAAAAATGTTTTTCGAGTTGGTGTAAAACAATTAAAAAATATACTGATAAAACAACTTGCTTGATCTCACCATGCAACTCGACACACCCGCCAGCACGCACGTACGCACACACACACACACACACACACACACACACACACACACACACACACACACACACACACACACACACAC
>SMGT01014164.1:220954-271060 GCA_004794575.1 Lanistes nyassanus
GGAGATGGAGAGAGAGAAGGAAAAAGAGAAGCGAGAGAACATAAAAAGAAATGCGATCTTGTAAGGCACGTCAGGATGTCAACCGTTTTTTTTTTTTGAGATAGATCGACCCAAACCTGTCCACAGGAACTGATCTACGCAGGAGCTGGAATCAGGACTGTGTGAATCTAAGCAAAGCCACCTGTAGATATTAATCTCTGGGAGATCTATGGCATCTCGCTGCCTGGGATTTTTTCGCAGCCGTGGTCGTGACAACAGGATCAGAAATCAATGAAGAAGCTTATCCCACATGATCTCTTTTTTTTTGTGTGTGTCCTTCCTGCTTCTCGATTCCTCCATTAATCATGTGTTTTCGGGTTATTTTCGGATTGTTTTTACTGGGCGAAAAGAGATGTGTCCGGTGTGTTTTTGAGCAAATATTTCTCCTCCATTCGTCATGTGTTTTCGGGTTATTTTTACTGAGCGAAAAGAGATGTGTCCGGTGTGTTTTTGAGCAAATATTTCTCCTCCATTCGTCATGTGTTTTCGGGTTATTTTTACTGAGCGAAAAGAGATTTGTCGGGTGTGTTTTTGAGCAAATATTTCACTCAGCCAGATTAGTTATGCTAATCAGTCAGTCAGCGCTGAGTAACCTGGCGAGTGGGTTAAACCCCGACCCTGTCCGGAGTGGACGAGTTGTCAGTGCAGTGTCATTAACTGGTCGAGGCCTACTTCTAGTTTAACGGCGTCTCTTCGAGTGTGCAATTTAATTGATTGACACTTTGGCTCGTGTTTGTGCACAGGCATGCAGTCCGACCCTACTAACCCCCACATCCTTGAGTGGCAGCTTTCTTGTGCGGGCATTAATCACAATAAATGTCACAGGTAAAAGCCATCACCGCAGTGTATAATCTGGCATCGCCTAGACTTACCACACGAACAAGAACGTACATGTACTGTCCAGAACGATTTCCGGATAAGGGCGGACTAATTCCTTGCGCAGTCTGTAATCACAACGTTCTACGTGTTGCGGTGCATAAGTTATTAACTTACCTTGCATTGGAAGTGTTTTTTTTAAACAGTAAACAGGTTACGTTCCATAGGTTCTTGGGCTAGCTTGCGTTAGTTTTCGGATCTACTGACTTCCAGTCGAAAGCTCCATTCGCCCTGTGTATTTTACGTAAGAACACCCCCGACTGTGTAGAGATGCAAAAATTTGTGACGTGTGTCTGCAGAGTAGATGCCCCTGATATGTTTTGCAGTGCATTGTCGGTTCGTTGTGTAGTGCACACCCCCTTGATTTGTTGTATAGCGCAGAAGTGCTTTATGTGGCTCCCGGTTTGTGTTTTGGTGCTGTTGTCTTAGAATTATGGTTGCCTTCCCAGTGTTCTTATGCCGTAATTCAGTGCAAGTGTTCTCAATTGCTGTTGCAGTGCAAGCGTTCTTGGAGGATGCGGACAGCGTCTTGTCAGCCTTGGACCAGTGCCAAGCCGAAGAAAAGTGTTTGATGCTCATCAAACGACCCAAAGAGGCTGCTAGGAAGGTCAGTCGCTGAGCTAAATGGATTCTTATGACGCATTCGTCCATTTTTCTTGGCTTACATTGTTAATTTAGAAAGAAAAGCGCGTGTCAATGATTTGCTATTGTTAATTATAAGATTTGCAGGGGAGCTTAGCGGCTTCGAAAAATGTGAATTTTCGGACTTATATTTATTACAAAAATGCGCATATAAATTTGAAGATGGTGCGCATGATATCAAACATATGCTAGAAGAATTTTGAAGAAAGTATTGAGTGTATCAGACAAACAGTTCTCAACAACACTTTTCTGCTTGCATGATCTGCGACACCTTAAACTGGCCTGCGTCGGAGAGACCAGTGTACGCGGTGGATAAGTGGGTGGCTCCAACATTTTAACATTCATTGTGAATTTTTGTGTTTTCAGATGCTGAAGAGTCACTCGTGGGCGAATCTGTCCGTATCGGAGCCTCAGCTGTATCGCCAGTTCAACGGGGTCAGTCTGGGACAACTTCACCCCGCGACCTACCAGCCGTACATGGTGCGTGGAGACACGTGCACGTGACGTCATTAATTACTGTGATAGGATAGGTAGATCCGCTTTGTTTCTAAAACCTAAAAACACGCTCATTTACAATGAGCGTGGTTTTAGGTTTGCTTCAGTCTTAAAATTGTGGTGTGAAAGTGGTGTTCAGTAGAGTAGCTGTTGCAAGCGTTTCAAACCTCTGCGCTTCTGTTCTAGATGCGTCGGTCGTCGGACCAACAGTCAGTGACGTCATCCGAGACGGATCGCTCGGAGGGTCGCCGGAAGTACGTCACTGCACGTGGCAAGGAGAACTGGAGGCGACAGGGACAGCTGTCACTGCCTGAGAGGTCAGGGTTCACGTCCCAGCTCAACGACAACTATCACTTGCTGTCCGATGCGTCCTCCGCCCCCTCAGACTGTAGTTTCGTGGAGCGGAAGGGGGAGAAAAGCCGGCGTGGAGAACTCTACCCCTCCATCCCAGAGGACGAGCAGGAGATAAACAATAATAACAGTAATAGTGATAACAACAATAAGAACAGTGCTGGCAGTGCCAACAATAAGGCAGCTGGACCGGGGTATCGTGTGGACGGCTTGCAAGATTTGGTACCTAACCGTATTGACCCAAGGAGACACGGTGAACAGAGACAGGTTCAGGGTCATAGGGGTCATGTTCGTAGTGAGCCAGCGCAAGGACCCCACCGGCAGGCGCACGAAGAGGTTCGTGACCCCAGTGATTTGGAGGACGGGGGAAGGTCACAGTCGCTGAGTAATCTGGCGACCGGGTTGACCTTGTCGTTGGTTGGACAGCGCAAAGCTGACAGCATGCTGGATCTGACCTTCGTATCAAGACATCCGCCATCTCGCAGCTTCCCCTCGCAGAGCTGCAAGACCGAAGACGGGTACCCGAGTACCCGGCGCTCACCTCGGGAGAGCTGCAGTGACAGCGTGCGCTCACCCACCGACAATTACCCGGAGGTTTTCTCGCCCAGGGAGGCAGTGAACTGTTTTCACTATGCCACAGTTCAGAGCCCGCCTCGCGCGAACCAGGAAAGGAGCTACTCGTGCAGCACGCAGCCCAGTCATAGGAGTCACAGAAGCTACGGCAACAGCTGCGACAACCGTGCCTTCAGCAGTTCCAGCGAGCCTGCCGTACCGCCGCGTGACGTCGTCGTCCCTCCCCAGAAGCCCAAACGCAGTTTGCCGCACGTGCCGCCAGAGGAGACATCGGAGAAAATCAAGCGTTTTACGGAGATAATGCGCTCTAGAATGTCCATCAGCAGCAGCGCCAACGGCCGGGGTTCCGACAACTCCGTCAGCTCCCAGACGTCCGTCACTCCACAGACGCCGGACTCACGTCAGGCATCCGTCACGGACAACGGCTCCGACGCGGAAGTGTCGACGTTGTTGGAGGGGGGTGCCATGGAAAGAAGTTTGTCTCCCCGACAGAAGCGCAGCGTGGAAGCAACGATGCGGCATCAGCCAGCGGCGGCGACTTCTGTCGTGCGGGTCAAGGACGCGGAAGGTCGCGGCAGGCTGCCACCCCCTCACCCCCATCACACGATGACGTCAGCGTCATCGGGATCATCGTCGGGCACCTCAACGATAACGTTGACGGCAGTGACGACGCGGCGGTCGTCGCTGCTTCAGGACACGCCGCAGCACTTCGGCGACCACAGCAGCAGCGGCGACTCGGGACAGACGCCGTTCACTTCGCACAGCCACTCCAGCACCATGGACTCCGGCTACACCACCAACACCGAGGGCGAGACGGAGCCCCACGATCACGTGACCAAGCTCAGCCCGCCCCACTCTGAGGTCAGACCCACGCCAGCGCCCCGCAACCCAGCCCTGGCCGCGGCCCGCAAGTTCAACAGCCTGCAGAACGTCAGCAGCCTGCACGCGCACGGCAACACCCTCCAGCCGTACTTCCATCATCAGAACCACGACGTCAGCGCGAGCAGCGCAAGAGGTCACGCGCAGACCAGAGAAGCAGGACCAATGAAAGCCCAGCACGTGGACGTCACAGGCCAGGTCAGGGACCACCGGCGGGGCTGGACTTTGGCTCAGAATTTCAAGTCCCTGGATTACAAGCCGGTGGCCGAGAACTCGTGTCCAGAGCGGCCGCCCAGGAATCCCGAGGAGCGAGTGCTCAGGCCGCACGCGGTGGTGGTTAATGCCGGCGCTAGAAGTGCAGAGGCGAGTAGTGGTAGCACACGCAGGAACAGTTTTTCCAAGCAGAACGGCGTCGTCTCTGGCAACAGTGGCAGAGACGGAGGTTCTAGGTCAGTGGTCCGGGCGGAGCTGCGAGGGGTTGAGCGGCACTCAGTCAGCACGTTGCCAGGCCACTGGAAGTACAACTCCGCGACCACTGCCTCAGGATCCAACGACAGCAGCAGCAGCCACAGGGCGCGACCTGCCGCTGTGGTGGCGCCACCAACTTTGTTCCAGCTGTCGCAGAACTACGCGCTGTGCGCCGTAAAGTTGGCGCTGCCCGTCAACACGGCAGTCAAGAACATCGTGACCCTGGGCACAGTGCAAGTGGTCCTGCCAGGGATGGCGGCTGACGGGTCAGGGGGTCGGAACTCGCAGCTGTCGGAAGGGCGACAGGTGCAGCTGGGAGGCCCCGGAAGCGCCTTCCGACCTGTCAGAACGGGGGTCCAGGCCACCGTTGGCATGACGGGAGTGGGGTCACTGCAAGACAGGTGCAGCCAGTTGTGCGTCGTGGGTGACCTGAGGACTGGAGATGTTTTGGTTGAGGTCAGTTTGAGGCTGGCTCTGTCTGTCAGTCTGTATGTATGTTTTGTTTACACATTTTGATGTGTTTGTGCAGGTATGTGTAATGCAGATGGCAAGTTTTCGTGTCTTTCAGTTTAGTCACGTGCTTTCCTCCTGCCCGTGCTTGAAGTGCGCCGAAGGTCTCTTCAGTACTTCTGTAATTCTCTGTCCGCGTGGCAAAGACCTAAGTTTCATATTCAGAAGGCAGTTTCTTTCTTTCTTTCTTTCTTTCTTTCTTTCTTTCTTTCTTTCTTTCTTTCTTTCTTTCTTTCTTTCTTTCTTTCTTTCTTTCTTTCAAATGTTTCTTGTGCATTAACATTAACACAATCATATTTCATTGTCAAGAATCTAAAGACTTGAGGACCTACCTCGCGTGTTTTGGTGCGTTAATACGCATTGTCGATTGTAAAATGCTAGCAGGATAATTTTTATTCACATTGATTACGGACATTTTGGGGCTGTACATTTGCAAATGGAGTTACAGGTGTGAAGTGTTTTATACTGCTGTAAATAGATTTCACGCGATTTCACGTTTCATACAGTGAAAATGGTAGCAACGGGCGTGCTGGTTGGGATGGCGGCTAATAGATTGACCCAAGCAGTACTGTGAAAAAATTAATGTGAAAATGAGTGAATGCGTGCATATGTGTGTGTGTGTGTGTGGTTACCCTGTTTGTATGTGAAGATACTCCTTGAAAAAGGAAAAGCATTGAGAGATGTTATTTGTAATTGCCGCTGTTTGTCATATTATTCTATCTATCGTCTTTGTTAAGTTTGATTTTTCAAAGTATTAATGGTGGTAGTATTTATCTTAATTTAAGATAAATTTATTTACTTGAAATTACTTAATTTTTTTCCAGTTAAACGGCTGGTACTGTCTCAACTCTGATCATGCCAGCCTGCAACGAGTGTTGGAGAACTGCCAAGGGGAGGTGACCCTCACCGTAGCCCGCAAGAAGGAAGAAGCGGCCTTTGTATGATATTACTTTCACATCTCAGTCTGCTCCCTCTAATGCCACACTGTTTTGAGAATAACAATTTCCGCTTTATTTTGTCATCATGCCTATGCTTTGGTAGGGTGACTGCTAAGAGGGTTGGAAACATGACTACAAAACTGAATCTGGAATATGCGTGCAGTTGATAGTAGTACAGCCATGAGAACTTTACGAACTGAAACATAAGGAGGGAAGGTTGGGGATGTAGAATGCATCATTCTGTTTGGGGAAAGGATTGGAATACCGCAAAAGAATACATAACCTCTGGCCACATTTTCAAAACAATTTCTTTCCGGTGTAAAACAGTTGGCATGGATCTGAATATAGATTTGAATATGTATCCAGAACAGCCCATGAAAACTTATAAATACCACGTGATTGACGTTCCTTTCTGGGTCTGTCCTGTACAGCTTCGAGACCAGCAAGCAGAAGACAGCTTGCAGCATTTGGAGTCGGAGGTCATGAGACTGAAGGATGAAGTGTCCAAGAAGGACACCCGTATTCAGGAGTTGTCTACCATTGCATGGAGGAAAGACAGCCCATGCCCAGACAAGGTTCTGTTGGAGTCAGAAGAGGGCGCTTTCGTCATAGGTGACAACGAGTTTGTGGTGTGATCCAGGTAATGTCTACTTACGTCACAGACATTATGGTTTTATGTTTGTGTTTATTTAACAATTTATACAGATACGTATAACGCTTGGATGATCGTTCAGTGAACTAATTAAAAAATGATCGAATTTCTTCACAGTGCAGGCAAAAATGCTCTTTAACCCCCCCCCCCCCAAAAAAAAAAAACCAACTCGAAATTAGGAAATTTTGGTAGAACTAATATCACCTCTGCATTACTCACAGTAGTTAAAGATGATTTGTTTTCGATTCATTAGTAGTCATGAACGAAAAGCGACTTGTACCAGTCGGTTTTATTCGGTTAAGTTTGATCAAGCACCCATAATCCTGAAATATTATATTCCAGATCTAGAACTATATAAAGAGAGGCAATGACATGCTGTCACCGATTCTTCAGTTATCTTTTCCTGCACATGATGTTTCTTTTGCAGGTATTTTTGGCTGTCTTAGG
The DNA here is from genome assembly GCA_004794575.1 of Lanistes nyassanus. Classification (NCBI taxonomy): domain Eukaryota; kingdom Metazoa; phylum Mollusca; class Gastropoda; order Architaenioglossa; family Ampullariidae; genus Lanistes; species Lanistes nyassanus. The sequence continues at coordinate 227,825 of SMGT01014164.1, forward strand.
CTGTGGATTTTGAAGGCTCTAAGAAAAGAAACAAGTCTCCTACTGGGAGCAGATCGCCTGGAAACTTACAAGTCATTGACTAGACGGAGGATGATAGGTCACGGGCAGACTGGACATTTCCAGTTTGAGGAAAACGTGGAAAAGAGCTTCATTTCTGTCCTGCCTCGTGCTGAGTGTAGACACGTTGCATTTGGAACAGTGCACGTCTTGGAGAATCCCGGATAATGTGGCGTTTGTCGTCAAAGCAGCGACCTCAGTTCATCCTAGTCAATGTCATCGCAGCTTGCTCAGTATTATAGACATGTTCACTGAGGTCTGTTCTGCTACACACCTCTGCTTCCAGTAGCTAGGTAAAGGGCCACTAGCTTATCTTGACCATGTGACAAATATTTCCAGTTTCTTGACCTCCGTGGATTTGCTGTGCCTAGCGTCAAAGCACTCCCAAGGATATTCTGTAAGGGTACAGAAGACGAAGCGAGACCAGTGTGTGACGAGCTGTCTTGCATATCACTACAGGGTTGCTGGGAAATATTTGCATGGGAATGTCGCTCAGCAGTTTCCCAAAAGTACGGTATAAGTGGAAAAATATACTTGTTAAGTATAGCTCAGAAGTATTAGGCATTTGCTTATACGTACTCGCTACGTGTATGTCAAAAGTACTCGACACTTGCAATAACCGCACTGGCTTATATCTGCTACTTGAATATAACTGACTCTGCGGACATGCATGTGCTGAAAATTCGCCCCTTTCTCGACAGGGGAGGCAAACACCGAACTAATTTTGAAAGTGCCGTCGGTCTGGCGTTGTCCGAGTGTTGTTAAACACAAAGATGTCTTTTTATATTTTGAGTACGAACAGTCTGCGCTTGAAACGAAAGCGTGCATACCTACATATTGTTGTTTCTCTCTTCATCTCGTATCTGTCTTGCGCTTAGCGTCCTCAGATACAGAGTAAGCGAAAGTGTGTGTGATGTGTGTGTGTGTGTGATGTGTGTGTGTGTGATGTGTGTGCGTGTTTGGTGTGTTAGAGAGGAACTGATAGGGAAAAAGTGTAACATCTCTAGTATCTTTCTGTGCATCTGTATTATGCGTAGTTTAGGTGAGTTAGCGCGCGCATAAGCATGTTTGCGCATGTGTGGTGATTTTCGTGGTGTGTTAGGTGCAGGTATTTGAATATCAGTTTTTTCCATGCCGACCGCTTGCTGTCTGGCCGACAACTACAAGACAAACTCAAATTCATATCAGCAACTTCAAAAATCAGCAGTGGCGCGCATATCTGTTTTGTTACATGTGCGTATTTTATGACGACAGAAGAGGCATCTTCCACACGATAATTATTTGCTTTGCTCGAGCTAAGAACACCTGCATCCGCCATTAGTAGGGGCCTTGTGTATGGTATACACCTGTCTCTGTTACACCGCGATACATTGCCAGTTGGTAGGAGTTACACGTATTCTTCTGCTTCAAACGCGGGGACTACCTCATGTGAAAGTGCCAGAGGCCAAGTACGTGACATTTGTCTAGGAGTTAGCATTAGAGATGAAGTGTGGTTTATAATTTTATTTCTCCTCCCTTTTTCTTTTGTCTTCAACGCTACCTTAAAAACGGTACGAAACGCTTTGACACTGTTTGCCTGTAGGCGAGGGAAGTGTGGTGCCGAAAGATTAAAAAAAAAATAAAGCCTCTCCCTCTGTGTTTATGTGAGTATTTGTGTGTGTGAAGGAGAGGGGCGGGGGGCGATTTTTTTACCACTTGAGTTCTGCCCCAGCCTGGACGAGCATGTACGGCAATCCAAGAGTACTACGCATGCGCATGTCCGTTGCTAACCTTAACTGCAGATATTTATAGATCAAGCCATGACCTCTACACAGTCACTTCTTGAAGAGGCAAAGATGGAGTGTTTCATCCAGATAAATGTACCCATTTCAGCGGAAGAGAGAAAAATAGCGAATAGACCAGCTATAAAAATACAGTGGGATGAAAAATATAAAAAGGAAGCCAAAGGCACCAGGAGAGAGCTAGAAGAACTCCCGAGTAACGAGTTCACACTTTTTCACTCTAACAGAGCCAACCAAAGTAGAATAGCCAGAATGAGACTAAATGGAGAATACCATCTTGTTCGTAAGGACCCGGTGACCTGCAGCTGTGGGGACAAACTTAACACTCCCCAGGTCCTGCTAGAGTGCAACATAAATAGCCAGGAAAGGGATACACTTAAAAATGCTCTGCACAATCTAAACCTTGACTTCAATCTAAAATCGTCTCTAAATCCTCCCAAAAAATTAAGACAATACATAATGGATCTGACAGCGCAGGTAGTAACCCCCACCCAGACGTTAGATATATTTAATAATAAAATAAATAAAAAGGGGGTAATAACCATTAAAATACACCAAGTAAACCATAGGAAAAGCGTAAACTGTACAGCACTAAAACGTAAAAGGCGAACACCAAGGTAGAGATAAACAAAATATAGGAATAGGGCGACAGTAGGGTCGACCAGCAAGCGCTCCACCACTCAAGCCACAGGCAGCCACCTTCTTCCAGCCGCGCCAGGAAAGCGATCACATAGCCACCACCAAGCCAGGGCTTTCTTCCCTCCCCCTTCCTTCCCCAAGCCCACTACCCCCCTCCCCAGTGCGAAATCAACGCGAGGTGGAAGCACTTTCCCTCCCAAATCAACAACAACGACGACGACGACGAGTGTTTGTAGCTGATTGGTAAAGACACTGGGTTTCACGGTTATGTCGCAGGTTCGATACCCATATTAGCTTATGATTTTGTTGCGGCGGGACGTTAAGCAACTAATATCTACCAAACCTCTCTTTCTCTCTCACGTGCGCACGCATGCGTGCCACCCTTATACCAGACATTTAAGAAAAAAACCAATAATTTTTTTATGGTTTAATATATTATGCTAGATTACTTTTCGAGCGATGAAGTCTCAACAAAAAAATAAAAGTGATCAACAGCAAAACATTTCTTCTGCTCTTCTAGGATAAAACCTTTAATCGATCTGATGTGAAGCCCAGCATTGTGAAATCGAGTTCATACACTCAATTGTGGGTTTCATCACAGATAAAGAGGCATTTATTTGAAGAATTGTAGTTTACTTAAATCAGAGACAGGAAAGAAAAGCATGAATTTGTTTATAAGAATCCATTTCGCATCAGATTCAAGATCATAATTTGCCCTTGGTGTGCTAGTAAAGAGCCCACATTTTTGCGAGGTCGTAGTCAAGCGAATGTATAATTAGGAGAAAATACTCCAGTATGCTCATTCTTGAGAAGAACTCTCATTTCTAGTAACCGACTCGAAAGTATAAAATACAGGGGGAAGCGTATGCTGGAATACTGTAGCAAGATTTCTCTGAAAGCACTAGTTTTGTTTTCATGCCAAGTATTACGTCGCCTAAGTCCAAGAAATAAAATTTATTTTACAAAAAATATAATACTATTTTAGTGAATTATCTTTTGGCATATCTTGCCCTTTGCTTGTCGTTTGTACGCAAGGGCTATATTGAGCCAAAAAGACCCAGCTGAAACACTGTAAACACATTGTAGGGGACGTAACTTGAAAAGCCTTGGAACACTACAGTGGATATTAAGTTACGTCCCTTGCATAACACCTGTTCCTTACTAACAAAGAAATTTTCGAACTGCAATAGCCAGTTAACTAACAACACACTCAAATTAAGTTTCTGTTTTAATTTCTCGCTGTGAATTTCGTTTGCATTTGATGCGGCACGCTACATAATTATACCTGGAAGAAAAGATGCGCGACATTACATCAAATTTAGCCACCAAAATCAATACCTGCGTGCGAGCGTGCGTGCGGGGTGGAGTGTATTCGTCAGCCCCCTCCCCCCTCAGTGTACCGTAGCATCGTTGAAGCCAAGCAGCTTGCAAGAGGTTAAGGTGCTACAAAGGATGTCGCACGACATCAAACATTTGCGAGCACGACTAAAAGGTTGTTTTTCTGGTTTATGGTATCCCTTGTAGCACCTCAACTGCCAGCTAACTGCTCTCAGCGGGTTACTCCAGAGTACGTAGGGGCTGGACACCTTGTCACAGCAAAAGACTTTACAGTTTTTGATAGAAGAGATGTGAACCATCTATGCGCGTCAGAAGAACGTGCAGTTCTGTGGTACTATTTCACGATGGCTGCTTGATTTCCAGCTTATTTGTATCAGGGCGAAGAGGTAGCTTCGAAGAGGATGCCGTGAGTTTGATATCAAATCTGATATCAACAAGGTGACGTCTTGTAATAACAGCTATAACTACCGTATACCCACGTCTGTCTCGCCTTTTTTTCCTGATCTTTCACGCAAACTTGATACTGTTCGTTCCATTTCGCCTTTTCTGTCATTCTGTCCAGCACCTATGTCAGTCTACACTTAGTATCATTTTTTGTTCATACCTGTCGCTTTTGCGTACACGTACCCATAGACTGTAACAATCTCACGAAATCAACTAGCAATTCTTTGTCGTAATTCCTAGGACAAAGGTGGCTTCAATTTAAGATGCATGTATATAGATCACATAAATCAGTATTATGCAAATTACAGCACTAGAATGAACACAACAGTTATAATCTGCACACGAAAAATGCGCGCATTAAAATGTTTTAGCAAGCATAAATATGACAAAAACATTTATTTATAGATCATGCCTCTCATTCCTGGCTTCCTATAGAATTATACATTCCAGCCCTTCACTGCCACACACGCAAACAGGCAGAGTGCACGCGGGCAGCTTTGTTCCATCTTTTTTCTGCGTTGACGTCAGTGCTCGTGTGATACTGTGTGCGTCGTCTTCATTTGCAATTTTGCGAAGGGCTTGTGCCCTCAACGCCGTTGTACTTACAATGTTAGTTTACATTGTACTAAGGGTGTTTCGAAGAGCCATTCTGAGTCAACTGGATTTCAGCATCGGAGGATTTACATATATATATACACACAGTGTGGCAAGCAAGGGGAAAGAAATATATGGTCAGGCATAGGTTGGTGGGACGCCTCCCTGAGTAGACACTCTCAGATGCACACAAGCACGCGCGCGCGCTCACGCAAAGTGAGATGGGAAGGGGGGGGGGAGAAGGCAGGGGTGAGGGAGGAGAGCGAACTCTATCAACAAAACAACTTTCGTAATTAAGCATTCAACTTGTTCGCAAGTCTGTATAAGCAGAAGGCACTAAGGGGGTATGATAGATTTAGTAACGTCTGACAGTGTGCTGTTAGGACTGGTACAAACACCATGCTGACAGAACTTCGCTCCAGCCTACATGGCACGAGCTTTAACAAGGTGAAAATACAGATCAATGACCGTTGCTAATCAAGAACACTGCGTGCTGCCCATACCCTGACTGCACCGACTACCTATGTAACAGTTACCGGGTTTGTGTCCTACAAGTCTCCTCATACATGGCTACGTTGACACTTTTGCGACTAACCCCGGTACTCACAACCATGATTCAAACGTTTAGCATTCTGCTATGACTGCCCAAAGGCTAGAGCCAGTGCGAACGGGTCGTTGTCGTACACCTGTTGTCGGGTTTGCCAGGATTTCGAACCGAGGAAATTAATAACCAGCCACGAACTTCGAGCTGAATCAGTGTAAGCAGGTCACGTGGGGCTACTAGGCAACGTGATGGTTGGGGTCAGGAGTTTGCGAAGTTAAACTAGTGCCGGCGTTTGATTAAGTGTGAGGGCGGTGCCTGGAAATGTGTGCGCAATAAGGTAATATCTTCCTTTGCGCAGGCCGTGATCACTGCCGCTGCTGTTCGCCCTTACTGCCACGAGGCGCTAGATGCTCCACCGAAATGTCTGAAACGGGGTTGCGGAAGAGGTTGGAAAAGAGAAAAAAACTGGAGCATAGGAAAAAAGGCACAGGCCTGCCGAGACTTTTATTCTCAGGCTCACCGAGACCAGACTTCTGCGTCAGATGGCAAAGAGCTTCACGATAGCTTCCAGGGTCCCACTCTGCTGGGGGAATACCGCTGCATGACAACCAGAGGACAGCTCCCTATTTCTACCTCCAGGAGGATCCTTAGAACTGATAAGGGCCCGCAAGATGCGCGAGTACCGATGGGCAAGTTTTGTGACAGCGACAGAAGACCATAGAAGATGCAAAAGGTCGAGATTACTCTCGACAAGTCTCGTATCTCACGTGCGAAAAGTGCGTCGTGTTCTGTTTCTTCCACTGCACGCGGGCATCTCTATCCTGCCCTTATCTTACCAAAAATGCAGAATTTTCCGCTGGGAAAACAGCCCCTATTGGTTGAAATGATCACATGCCTGAATCGGCACGGTCGCATGACGACCACATGTGGTTGTCGGAAATTTCTAAGGCTAAAGGGACCCATTCACTGCTGACTTTCCCTGCCACTTTCGGGAACCGGCTTTAATAGATTTTGATGCAAGACTACTGATGAGGGTCTGTGGAATGCCAGCATGGGAAATCTAACTACACTGGACTTCTCGCCCGCTGCGATAAATCGGGGGAAAATCGTGTTTCTGAGAAAGCTGATTTTGTATGTCACCTATTATAAACCCTCACGATTAATCCTGTTTTTGACATGTATAATCGCGGCGTATTGTAAAGTCAGAATGGTTTCGTTATATCTTGCATTTAGAAGTTCTTCACAGTTCTGCCTTGGTGCTGGTGGGCGTGTTATGGGAAAAGTCCCATCTTGGCATCCTGTTGCCAGAAAATGTCTTGAAAGCAAACTGCAGCTTTGAAACTATGGAGCTGCCCACATGGAGGCTCTGTCCTTGTCAAGTGGATAAGCACAAAATATCCGCCAGGTGTTTCAGGCTTTGCGGAACGTAATCTCGAGCGTGAAGTGAGGCTGGGAAGACTTTGATCTGTACCTAAAGCTGTCACGATGACTGACGACATCATCATAGATAGCCATCCGTCATCGGGCGTGCCATTGCAGTCTAGCATATATGTTCATCACAAACGGCCTACCGACCTTTGTGGTAGATGACTGGTGATGTGGAGTTACACCTCTCCTTTCTGTACTTGAGGAGTTAAACCATCACCCTTGTTCCAAGTCTCAAGCGTGAATCACATTCATCTGTTATTAAAGTAAATTATGGGGATTCTTTTAATCTGATGGGGAAATGGTACCAAGGGAGATCTAGAATGAGGGATACAGCAAACTCAGAATACATAATTGTTCTCAATGCTGTCATAAAAGTTTTCATTGCCTAAGAAAAGGAAAACTGATGAAATTATCGCTAACAACCGTCCAGTTACACAAAAAGAAAACACATGCATATCCTGTCGAAATGCATCAAAGTCTCAGTGGTGTGTGCACGTCACAGCGTGTTGAAGAATCTGTGAAAGTAAAAGTCTTTGATAAATATGTGGGTTTACGCATAGAGGAAGTGCACGCTGACCTCGGCATTAACACAAAATATGCGTGCTCATGTCTTCTGTGCGTACACGCCAATTTTTAGGAAGTTTTCGATCTTAGGTGGCGGGGTTTTTTTGTGGGGGGGGGGGGCAAATCTTGCCTAACTGTTTCCATATAAGACTTGAGTTCTACTTGTTCGCACAGTTACTGCGTCGCCTGGCAGTCAAAAGATGGGCACCCAGACGTGGGCCATGCAGCAGCGGAGACGCCGTGCTTAGGGTTTGACGTCCTGAATAGCCTCCGACGATGGCGCCATTGTTTCGTCCTCAAATGATCGCGATTCGGTGCTGGACATGGTGTCCGCTTCGCTCAGACGTTCCAAACGGCACCTGGGAGTGACGGTGATGAGCTGCACAACTGGAGGCTGGCAGGTGTGCTTGGAACCCCTGGCGCCGTCTGGAGGTGAGAGGTCGTCCTGAGAACCGGAAGCGGCCCGCATGCGACTCAGCTGCGCCTTTTGCCTGTCTTTCACGGGCGCCAAGTCAAAAAGACCTGTGGTGGAGGTCTGTCGGTTAATGCCTGCCAGATAAGATGCAGACGTCATAAAACATCGTGATGACGAGTGGACTAGGAAAACACAAATCACAGTTCTGGAAGATTTACAGTTAAAAGGCATGTGCGGATGTTTTGGCGTCAGCTGACCATTTATAAAGCAACAAACAGATCATATCTGCTAACGTTCAGAGATCCATATTATTTCAAAATAAAAGAATTTTCTTGATATGTCTTCAAAGCCAGAGCCCACACACGCTATTGTATAAACGCTAACAACACAGTTAATCATGAGAACATTTACCGCGCATCACTATTACTGAAAACGGTAGGCAACTGTTTGAGACGAAAGGAAGCGTTTTTTTAAAAAAAAGGCAGTGAAAAACTCTGGAAAACAACGAGAAGAAACTGTGAAGTCAGTATAGCACAGACTGTTGTTAATGTACATTATAATATTCAAACCAAAAGCATTATTTTTCATGTTAACATTATTCCTTGACTTAGATTAAAAGACTACAGTGAAAATGTTAGTACATGGATAAAGACAGCACATGTTTTAACTTAGTCACTCCATTACTTAAAAGGACTGAACTATCTTCTCTGGTTTGCTAAGCAATTCTAGCGGTCATGAAAACGTGCACAACATCCTGAGGAAAGCAATATCATCGGTATTCGACAGTTATGCTTGAGATATTTAGTGACGAAATTGACAGTATTCTTCAAAGAAGATCAATAGCAAAATAAAGCTCATATGTCATTACTCAAACAAATGAACATTTTTACTGAGCACCAAGTGATATATATATATAAACCCGCTCATAAAGTGGAAATTCAAGCATTGTGATCAGTAGGAATCAACCTGCAGTAGCGAACAATGATATTTACAAATAGCAAAAATCAGTGATGTTAAAAACATTATGCACATACCAGACACTGGAGAGAAATTTGCCGTTGGTTTGAAGCTTAACAAAACCAGGCTGTTAAATTTCACCACCCCATGCACACAGATTCTGCTACTATACTTCGTCTCCCCACAAACACCGAAACATCGAGAAAAGAAAAACTAAACCGTGCTCACTATTCCCTCAAATGCGCGAAAATGGTGCGTTTGCTTAAAGAGAAAAGGCGTGTATGTCTCACGTAAATGCCGATGTATAAAGGCGAGACATAAGGTTTTGGTATTTTGGGGACACTACACGTTAAAAGCGCAGATCATGATCGTACACAACAAGTCAGCTAAAAATGAGGACGTGCAGTCGCCAAGGACAGGATAAAAATTGTCGTGCTGCATTGCTGCCTGCAGCACGACAACAAAGCATGCAGCCAGTCTTGCGCACAGCAGTCCACGCTGGAACTGGTCTACAGCTAATTGGCTCCTCTGGTGCTGAGTGCACTACGTCACAAAGAGGGTGAGGGGGTGTGGAGGCTGTCGTCATCTTGATCACGTGACCAGAAGATACTGTCTATCGCGACTAACGCCTTCGTGAGCGCGTGCCTAGCAGAAAACGTGATTTTCTCACTTGATAGCAATAGCTCGGAAGGCGGGCGACTCTGGGACTGGCATTATTTGCGCACACGGTTTTTCTCAATAAGCAAAGCCGGGAGAATACAAGCAATCTACATTAGCTCAAGCCAGTGAAGTGATACAGCAAAGGCAAATGTCGTGCAGGCACAAACAGAATGAACACCGCTTAACATGATGCACGTCTCTCTTGAAGCAGATCGATGAAAACTGAAGAAATGAAAGCATGCAGTCTTGTAAATATCAGTAGTTAGTGATTCGATATAAAGTATGCATCATTCGTTCCTGAAAGTTCAGGGTAAGGGAGATACGTAAATAAAAACCAGGATGACGCGTAAATGAATAAAACTTCTTTCTACTAAATTATGAACGGAACCCGGTCTAGCTCAAATTCAACTAGTACGATTAATCTTATCATGACAAGACGTGAATTTCGTATCTATCATACATACCCTGTTTCAATGATACGATTTATGTGCGGTTCGCTGTCGGATGTCCAGTTGCTCGTATCATGTAAAACAGAGTCATCATAAAGCTAATAACTCGAATAAACAATTTTTGTAAATTAATACAGTTCGTCATATGTAAAACTCTGTTGGCATAATGTTTTTATTCATGTCCGACTGAGCAAGTAAGCAACAGAGAGGAAGGGGAGGGAGTGAACTAGTGAGGGAGGGAAAGAGAAAAGTGGTAACAATGCTTAAAACTTTAAATGCTTTAATCTCTTAAGCAAAGAAGAAAACTTTGTGCTGTCAATACGACTGCGAATTGTAAAAAAAGAATGAGGCTTCAGTTGCAATAGGATGTATTTCTGACGTGGAGACAACAAAAGTATGGCCTGAGGAGGTATACTAAGATCAAGAGGGTTATGTTACTGCGATTGTGCAATATTTGTCAAGACCAAGAGGGTTATGTTACTGCGATTGTGCAATATTTGTCAAGACCAAGAGGGCTATGTTACTGCGATTGTGCAATATTTGTCAAGACGCATCACACCAGCTTCGACTGCGTATTATATTTGGTTTTATCTCCGAATAACGTGAGAAGCGAGTCACTGTGGCTTCAAAATGTGAAGTGTGCTTGCGTCTCTGTGAAGAGAGGAGAGGACATTCTAACTAGTCCTGCCACGGTCAGCGACTCAGAATCGCCTCATACTTTCAGACACTGACACGCACACATGTCGTTAAGAAAACGGGGTTTACTTCACTGTAAACAGCTGCTGGTGCTGCCAGTCACGGTTCGAACGTGTCAACACCCGTTCTGCGCCTTTTGCACACACGACAGGATGGAGTGGTCGGTAGTTCTCTCGTGTCTGGCGCGAAGACCAGTTCTGGATGTGTGGGGGAAGGGGTTGGCTCTCCCACCCCTTTTACACCGCGTGAGCAGCACAGAGCCAACCCTGTTGGCAGTGCAGTTCGGAGTTCGGAGCTAGAACCAGTAGGAAACTATTCTGCTCAAAAGAATTGAATAACCAGTTTGCACTTCGGCAGGCAGGTCATGGACGGGTAATTTGCAAGGATACAATATCCGACCCCGTACATTTACACGCATCATGTTTCATGCTGTGACCGTCATTGAGCATGGAAATCAGTGCTGGTACGTTCGTGCACATCAAAGAAGACAGCCAGACGCTCACAAAAGATGCCAGACTATGTGCAGATCAAACTTTGGTTTGTTGTCCTGTCCGCTTTCCGGGACACAACTGCCAAAGCCAACACAAAAAGGTGGCAGCTACTAGGAGCCCGGAATGTCACCTCAGTGACCAAGAACTGACTTTGAGGTTACCCTGCGTTCAAGGCGTCCTGCAGTGCGATCTGTCCTGACACCTGGGCCCGGCGTCATCTGGATTGGACACGTCAGCAGTGGTCCAGACTTCTCTTCACCGATGAGTCCCTTTTTTTGCTAGACCGTTTCACGATGGCAGAATCTGCGTTTGTAGGTGAAATGGTGAGCGTTATCATGTGAGGGAACGCGAACCGTTTGGTGGCGGGTCCACCATTGTTTGGGGAGAAGAGCCCAGGGCCTACAGAACACCCTCACCATGTGTAAGACATCATCACTGGCATGGTCTAAATGGATGCCATTCTACAGCACCTCGTACTGCCAGCGCTGCAGGCAATGGGACCAGGTCCCATTCTCCAGGTAGACAATGCCAGACTACACAGGCCTCGGGCCGTCGCTACCTTCCTGCAGAAGCACCGACTCGCATGGACTGGCCAGCAATTTCACCTTAACCGATCACCTGTGGTAAGTCCTAGGCCGTCGCCTGTTGGCAAACCATCCACCGCCAGCCGATGTTAACCTCCTTTTGCTTCAACAGGAGTGGCAGGCGATCCTGCAAATGACTCTGGGGATATTAGCTCATCCCATGCAACGGTTACGGTGGGTTGCTTGTGTGCAAGATAATAGAGGGTACACAAGGTTTTGACATTATTCTGTGCTGCACGTGCTCCACTTTTGAATACGTGAATTGCTCCGTTCATTGCAGGGGATCTTGCTGTTACAACGAAAAAAGCCCAGTAGATCTGTTGTTGGTAATTACATTCAGAAAAAGGTAAACCTCAGCTTCATTTGTGACTACATGTTTGTGTTTCCGCATCACGTAGCGCGTGCGGTTTGCACTAGTTTTGAATTATTTCGAGCGGTATAGATAAATGCAGCTGTCTGGCTCGATGAAAATCTTTTTAAGTGGGACAATGGTAAGCCGTTTGACCATTGGAACACAATTTCGATCAAAGACAACGTCCTTGCTTGTTTGAAACCGTTGATTAGAATCACTGGTTCAACCATCTGAGGCTGCTTTTAATCTTATGTGATGGCGAGTAATACGCCATCTTCCGGCTGACTATAAATTTCGTTCTGCATTTCTTTTCCTCTGAAGTCACATTGTCTAGAATGCACGAGTGCAAAATATCGGCCACATGAAACGAGTCACTGAGTTAGTGGTGGTAAGACTAGTCTACCATAAACTGCAGGTAGTTTCTCTCCACTCTATGGAAGGGCACTGGTACTATGTTCGCGATCTTTGTGAAGGAACTGGGTGTGGCGGGCGTATCTAGAAAACGAATGCGTCCGAGAGACAAAATGAAGTCACTGTGCCAAGGCGCATCCTTCTTTTCGTACGGGTCTGTCTCAGCCCGACGAATGTGTGTTTTACTTCGTCGAATTTCGGTGTGTGTATCAATGACCGTGTTTTCTGAGAACTAGGAGGAAGGTGGGTTTGGTTAAGAAAGATCTTAACGAGAAAGCTTGGAATGTTCATGCTTTGTGCTATATATATATATATCTTTTTATGGTGCATTATGCAGCTGACTGTAGTTTCTCGCAAAACGTCTGTCCGGCTGGCTTTCTGGCTGGCTGGAACTTAGACTGGGCTGCTGACTTCCCTTCGTCTTGGCCGATACACATCTAACGCGCACTGTCTCACGCAGGCTCATTTCAAAGCACACGAGCGAACAAAGTGAAAACAAAAATTTGTCAAACTGAAATTTAAGGCAAAACCTAATTAAAAAGAGAGATTTAACACAGGACGTATAGTCAGGACAGCGTGTGTGTGTGTGTGTGTGCGAGAGAGAGAGAGATAAAACGAACAGACAATGCAAAAACAAAATAAACAGGACTCACCATGAAGTTACAACCCAAAAGTATGCAAAAAAGTTTTTTTTTAAATAAGGAAAACATACATGTAAATGGACACGATGAATTATTACGAAAAGTTAAAAACAAGTGGAACTCTCAAGAAGATGAAATTTTATTCATTTCAAACGTACACAGCCATAAAAGACTCTTTCTTGTGTGGCAAATCTGCATAAGTTTGCTTTTTGATTAGAAGTTTATACAGATTACACATGTGGTTAAGGAAGTGTCTCCATGTTTCAATGAACGACAAGAATTTAAAAGAAAAAAGATTCAGAAACTGATCCTGAGATATGTCAAAAGTAGTTGAAGTGTTGGTTTGTCTGAAAACATTATTATTGTTGCTGATGACCAGCGCTATACATTATGCTTATTAATGAAAGTGAAATCTCTTTCATTTCAAAATAAATGAGTTTTTTTTTTGCTTTGTCGTTGAGTGCCTGTGACGTGGCTCAAACGATGGCTGAGTTGTGTCTTGCTTAGGAAATGCATGTTAGTCATCAAACGTCACCTACAATGCAAGAGATTTCAATGCAAATTGTAAGCTTAAATTTCCAATGAAACAGCATCATCGTTTTCAACCGAGTCTTGTAATATGTTAACAGTCAATCACACGTCGATAAAACAAAGTTGAAAGACATACTTTGCATTTTAGATGATTACATTATATATATACGGATTTAAAACATGCGACTACTTGAGGTTTTTTTTAAAAAATACATCACAGCTCCGAAATAACGCAAGAACGTCGCCCAGTTCCAAGTGTAACGTAACGCGTCCTTAAAGTATTTACAGCGAAGTCAGATCTAGTGCGGGAAGGAGACCACCACGTAAAAGCGCAGAACTACTGGAGCCAATCAAATGACGAGCTCTATTTAGGATGTGTAAAAAGCGGAGCCAATCAAATGGCGAGCTATATTTCGAAGGTCTTTCCAGGGGCGGGGGGAAGGGAGGGAGAGGGGGATGTTTCGCGAGGAGGGGGGTTTAGGGGAAGGGGTGGGGGCTAGGAGTAGGGGATAGGAGGGGGTTGGGGGAGGTGTGGGGTGGGCTATAGGCAGTAAAGATCTTCCAGGAAACTGCAAGGTTTTCAGTGGTGACCCTACGAGATTAGCATATTTTACGTAAGACTGTATTTTGATTGGCTCCAGTTATTCTGCGCTTTTTCATGCTTGACAAGGAAACCCTGTTAGTGTTCTATGTATTTACAGCCCTTAGCTGAAAAGCTGCGGTTAAATTCTCGAGAAAAATGGGAAGACAAGAAGCTGTCTATTTTCGCTCGGTTGCCTTTTCCGAGTCAGAGCAACAGGGGATAAGAGCAAATGATACGCAAAGCCGGTTTTCTCTACAAGGCCCCGTATGCAAGACAACCGAATAGCTGATTTATTCCCGTATTGACGGATATTCTACAATTTCCCTTGCACGAAAATCGAATAACCTATTTTTCCCTCGTTATTCGGTAATAATTAAATTATTCGGTCGTCCCAGGAGGGAACAGCTTATTCCAAGTTCGCCGAAACAGCGTTTTTTAGAGGCAGAAAAATTCCGGTATTTGGGTATAGATTTACTACAGTTTACATGCACACAGGGCCAGGTCTATATAAATATATCTAGGACTCTTGAGGCCAATAAAGTCTTGTTCGCAGATACATTTGGCGATGCTTGCAGCAAAATAGCTAATTCAGGTTACGCAATTTTGAGCTTGCTGTTTTAAACAATTTTTAAAAATAGCCTAGATGTTAATCGTACAGGAACTACTCTTTACCATTCCTCACAAACACGATGGGGATATTTGATAAAATTAGGGCCACTGTAAGCCCGAAGCTCATGGTAATGACTGGGTAGTTGCAAGAGTCATACTGATCTTTCAAAGACATTTATTTACAACTCCATTGAACTGCACTTCTGGCTGTTGATGCACTGAGATTTAAGATCTAAGGATTTCTAGGCAACAGCGTTTGTCTGGGATAATTTAAGACATTCCGCCCAGAATATGGTTTAAAGACTTTCAGTTTTACGATCTTTGATTTAAAGTAATCATTAATGGCTCTTAGCAAGTTTTAGTAAAGATGGGACCATTTATTAACAATATATAGTATTTACTATGTTGACCTTGAACAGTTTAATATTAAATGTGAGTATTCTGTTATTTACTATCCTATAAAGTACATTTATGTGTTGTAGGTTATATCTTTTTTAGTCACGCCTTATTTGTTATTATTACTCTGCTCAGTGTATGTGACACTATTAAATAAAATTTGGTGAACCAATTAAAGAACCTCACTTTAAAATAAATTGAATATGACATAGCCTGGAACAACTCGTAGAAACACGCGTAATGTATGAATTTTGCATGATAGAAGCTTGTGCAATACAGACGTGTTTCAACAATCACGTGATACAGCTGTGTTTAAAAGACTGCCGACACAGCAGCGTTCAAATAATTGAGATACAGTCGTGTCTAAACGACCACGTGATACAGCTGTGTGTTAATCAGCTACTTGACACGGCTGTTTTTGAAAGATTATCTGATAAAGCTGTGCTTGAACGATCACGTTTATTTTATTATTAACATTAAAAAAATGTACACGAAGCGAGTTTCGTAGTTAGGAAAACTCCACTATCAAGAACCTGAGAATGACAAGTCGAAGTTCAGTAAGATGCCAAATGGTCGGAGTTCCAAACAAAAAAGACGTAAGTGTGAAAGTGAACTATACACCAGCAGTTGTATCTCATTTAGCCTGAAAAACATAGATATCTCAGTAAATAGTGACTTCTCCGGGTGGTGTGTACTCACCCAAAGGTTACAGTCAAACTCCTTTTCCGATATCAAATTCTTGTCAGTCTATGATTTCAGTTGTGAATGACGCGCTCATTTGCCATCATAAATAATCTTTTACTTCCGTTTGTCTTTTTTTTCCTCACATTTTTCTCTTCTTCTGTCTGTCTCTCTCTCTCTCTCTCGCTCTTTTAAACGCTCAATCGCGCATGCATGCACAAGGTACTGGATTTTTTTCTGAACTTCTTTTCACAGAATTACATAGGAAAAGTCCAAGCGAATTATGCAGCGTACGGAAAAAGGTTTCCAAGCAGACGCAATGAAGAAGAAAGAGCTGTTAAGCGAGCCAATAGAAACAATCCTACGGCAATGAATATTTTGTATACTGAATATTAAGCAGTACAACTGTTGATGCGTGCTCACAATTCTAAACGGATTTTCGACGTCTATGGAATAATCTCAGACTGTATTTGGCGCCTTTTACGGTCTGAAAAAATAACCCTCCACATATTTGGGAAACTAATGGAAGCAAATTATTATTTAGGACAGAAAGAAACCCAGTTTTCACCATCCTTCATTTCGCTAAAGGCTTTTCATAAAAAATTAACTAACTTGCTTAATGATTAAACAGGGTCGTCTGCTACTATTTGCTGTACGCAAGACTTTCCTTTTAAAATCAGCTTCAGAAAAGCTGACGGTATCAAATACCAGACTACAAATCTGTCTGGAAAAGGGGAAAACCAATTTTGTTAAAATTCCTCTCAAAAAAAGGCAATACCCAAACTAAAAAGCAAACCTGATGAACTAGTGTAAATGAAATTCTGTCACTTCGTGTAAACAGCTAGAAGATTTCAAGTGAAATGCAAGCTACTAGAATAGCTACATTACTGGGATTCTTTCTGAAGCTCTGCTACAAAAATGCGTTTTATGCAAACAGGAAACAAACGACTGCCAATCACAGGTTTGGGGGAAATGTCACCATTTGCATTTTGTAATATATTACCATGTACAAGTTTGTGAAATATCACCATGTACAGTGTTTGTGCAGTTTTCGAGATTTGTGAACGATAATCGAGACTCCTGTTTGCGTACGGCCATCTTCTGGAAGTGCCACAGGCCTTGTCTGCTTATGGAGTCTATGATCGATTTCGTTTCAATTCGTGTGCTGCTTACGGGAGCAGATAATGTTACAGACTGCGCTAGATGACGGCATCATCACCTGCATCTGACACTGATAAGCCCTCCCCAGACCTGCTGTTGTTCTGATAGTGAAGACGGTAAAATACCTTCTCTATGGTGACTGTGGACTCCAGTGTCCACGACTTTTTTCGGAAACAAAATGCCAAAAGCGATCTTCAGAGAAGCGACCTATTTTCACCCGTTGTGACACGACATGACTCAAAGCCGCGACATGACACGAACTGGATCCTACCGTGCAAAACAGAAAAAATGTGGATGTGGATGTGGATGTGGCTGTGCGTTGGCAGGTTGCCGGAATATAAAGACGACCCCAGAAACAGCAATGGAAGAAGATTCCTTTTGCGGCATTTCTTACAAAGAAAACAGCAATACTTGGCATACCATATGACGCAGTTAGGGTCATATCCTGATTTTGTGTCCTGTCGTGTCACAATACTATCTCCTCCAAATTTTTTTGGCTTCAAGAACAGTGTGTGGCTTCGAAATGTTTGTGTGCTGAAATGACTAACATTATTCTTCTGCAAACTGAAATTTAATTTCTCTAAAAACAAGATGGCTTCTTAATTGAACATGTTAACATCCAGGTGTTCAAAGTAATGCACTGAAGTGCCTAACTAGCACAAGTAATTAAGCTTGTAAAATTTTCCTGACAACATTCCGTACGTTGCTCGACAAAATGTTAGGAAACATCACGTGAGACTTTGTCTTATTTGACATCACAGTAATATGATAATAACGATAAAACATAACATGAAAAACATTTTAAAAGTACATTGCCAGTAGGTATGGTGAGCGATCACATGACACAGATGGTGGTATAAATAGGTACAGCTCTTAAGGTCGCCTGGTAAGCGCGAGCTGTAGCAAGGCTACGATAATGGCATAAAAAGTTCTGATTCAAAACAGCGCCAGGAGTTAATTACCCTGACAAGAATATATACGCAGTTTTGTGATGAGGATATGACAGAGAGAGACCGACTTTTCACGGCACAGAGTACTGTTGGACGTTAGCTGTTTAATCATTTGTCTAACGCTGCATTTTGTTGGTTTATCCTTCCCTCCACCCGAAATTAATGACCAGATCTGGACAAAGGCTTGGACTGCAATGTGTCTTTATAGGGAACAAAAAGTAGACGTGATGTGCTCCGTGATTCGGGAAGATTGCGAGTGGTATATCCGTCAATGGCGGCCAAAAACAGAAGACTGCTGTCTGTTCTTTTAATTCCTTGCTGTATGTATCTTTTAGAGGAAACAATTGTCACAGTCCATGCACAACGTTTTCTCTGCTTCCAAGAAAATATCCCAATGATATCTTTAACATTTGAAAGAAAGCACCTAGTCTGATATCGGGCTTAATAGATTTACACACTTAAAGATTTCCCTTATGCAAAGACATAATGTTTCCATTTCCTTTTGATTCGTCCTTATTAACCAATGCCACTTTGCACGAAAGTGCAACTTCTGATTTGGTGACCGTCTTTAGACTGTCCGTGGGCATGAGTAAATCCTAGCCAAGATGCCCAAATCTTGGCCGATGTGGGGAGTTGTGGAAAAGTAAGAGCATTAACAATGTGTGGATGTTTTATCTTCCTCCATCGTGTCTTTAGCTGCATAGACCTGCATAAGCAAACTGGAAAGAGGGGAGAGAGCGAGAGAAGAAACAGGCTTTTAAAAACTGTTCAGAATGGTGACAACACACATGGATAAACCCCACAGCTGAGAAAGCAGTTTTCAGCTAGATGAGGTCTGAGGAAGCATTGTAAAAGGTGAAGCCACTTCTGTCTCTGAAATGGATCCAGTTCGCTAACTTTCACATCTCGCCTCGCGTGAGATGTTACAATACTAGACGCACATAGGATGTTGCAGCCATCCTTCGGCCTGTTCAGTATTCCTCCAGGCAGCTCTTATTTGGCATATTATGCACAACAGTCAAACCGAAAACACCCACACGAGATACTGTACCTGTACAGCAGTGCTTCCCTGCAAGGTTATCCGTAAGTTTCTAGTAAGCTCGCGCTGGGTCTCTCAAGGTTTCGACAGTATTTCGATGAACTTAAAAATTAGTGTGTTCTAAGAGCGACGAACTGACGAAGCAAGGCGGTGGACTTTAGTGCGGCCTGCGCTGCCTTCCGTGTTTTCCGAGTGAAGTCCACTGGCCGCATTCATTCTCCCAGAGGTCATGTCCACGCATGCGTCATCAACGTGGACATGACGTCATCGCAGTCAAGGCGCATGTGCGTGGAAAGATGGGAACCTTGCCACGAACACACACGCGCCTGGGACAGCGTCAAGAGCACACAGCCAGTACCCATCCAAAGGGAAACGTCCAACGAAGGATGAGGGCACACAGGTCAAGGTCGCAAAGCTTGTAGATGAAGGTCAAGGTCACGAAGGTAGGCGAGGAGCGGCTTGGAAAGGGTACACGTGTATATAAAAAGCCGGCCACACAGCACAGCAGAGGGTGCGTTGTCCCACACAATCATCCTACACTTACCGCAAGTGCTGTGAGGATGGCCAGCGAGGGCGCAGCCCTCAAGTCCATGCGGCAGCGATCCATGGGCAGAGGTCTTTGATTTTCCTGTACGCTTTCCCTCACAGCCTGACCTATACACACAGCAGCTCAGACCGACACTAGCACACCATCCAGGACAGCATCAGCATGAGAGCAGTGCTCACATATTGCAGGACAGGAACAAAGGGGATGAAGAAAGAGGGGCAGTGGAGGGGGGGGGGTAAAGGGACACGACACCGACGAGAAGAAGGCGGTGGGCGGGGGGAGGTGTGGGTCACTTCTTACCTTTCACGAGGGGCTTAATACTGATTTCAGAGCTAGAGTCCGAGCTCGGGGCTCGCGAGGCAGGAGACTGCTGGTGGTGGTGCTGTTGCTGTTGTTGCTGCTGCTGATGCTGTTGCGGCACAGGCGACGCTGTGCTGGCACTAGTGTCTTTGGTCTCCACCTGTGACAGAGGTGCTTGTCGCACTTTGTCGGTTGCAGACTTGGCACTGGCCGGCTTGTCATTGACGCTGCCTCTGTCTGGAGACTGACAGTGAGTCTTGTCCGCATGCTTGTCCGTTTGCTTGTCCGTTTGCTTGTCCGTAAGCTCGGGTGGACAAGGCGACGAAGATTGGGAAGACTGGCGCTGCCTTTCTTCCGCATCTGCGTCAGAAAACGAAAAAAAAATCATTCGAAAGACAATGAAATCCTGATTAATTTACACGACAGTTTGAAATTTCCAAGACAAATGCATGAAAGCAATATTGGGCTACCCAGGGTAACGATCTAATTAATACCTGTAAGCGCTTTGTCCTTCCAGTTGAGTTTGTTCTGCTGCAGGCATTCCACCCAAGGTCGCTTGAGTTCATATCGTCCCACTGTACACATGAAGTTTATTGAATTTAATCGTTCTTATTGTCATCACAATGAAGGGCTGCAAAGGGACATGTAACTATAAGCGGTACACAATCCTTGCATACTTTTACGGAACAGTAAATTTGCCTACCAACACATGCAAAAGGAGCTGTCTTATATTTATTCACAACCGATAAATTCTTTACAGACTGCGCAGAAAGAAATTCACGTATTTGTCCAGCAGTAACTGACAACAGGGCTAAACACTGCCATGGTGGCTAGGCTAACGTAGACCTGAACGACGTAGGTAGTACAGAGCGGACTATTCTTGCGCAGCTTTGTCCACTCAAGACTGTACTTAATGTACATTTTACAGGAGGACGATACGGAGACTATTAAGGGGTGGATTTATTAGGTTGAGAGGTCAACCATCGAAAGCGCCCAAATGAAATACCCAGATGAAAGTTCAAAGTCGAATGAAAAGATCATGCAAAACCCTCGTCTGTCAGGAACTAAAGTATGATACGGCTTCTCCAAACAGGAGTACAGGCTAGCTTACATGGCGATAGGGGAGTCCTAGGAGTGCAGGGCCGCGACAGCCCAGAAGTACTCGTGCTCTTGTCCCTCTTGTTTTCACGGGACTCGAACACTTCCTCCGAAATAGACTCCTCCACCGCTGACCGCCCGGATCCCTGGTGATGGTGCAGGGGACTTAACACCTTCTCCAGCATGTCCCCCATCACCTGAAAACTGGGGTCCACGATGAACTCGATGAAACCTGAAACACAGGACAAGCATGCCGCAAACTATTCCGCAACTACGCAGGAAAGAGTTCTGAAGACGAGTTCGGAAGTCGGAATTACGACAAGAGGGATAATATCGACCTTTTGCCCTAGACCCTTTCACATGCATTTTTTTAAAATTTAGCGCACGACTGCTACATATCAGCATACGTTTCGAACATAAGCACCACAGAGGTCATCAGATCTCAACGAAGGTCATTTAGTTTCCATTTCGAAAAGCGGAGGCTCTAACTCTTCCGACAGATGAAAGAAAAGTTCTGGTTTCGAAATTGTGCGTATTGTTATCATCTATTGTTATCATCTATTGTTATCTTCTGTTGTTACCATCTATTGTTATCTTCTATTGTTAACATCATTAGTATCTTTCCTGTGTCGCGTTAGTGGGAGCCTTGGTTTGCTTCCACGTTTACTGCAAAGGCAGCTTCCCAACCAAAAGGGATCCTGCAATAACCTCGTATTGTATAACCTCGTATTGTATAACCTCGTATTGTATAACCTCATATTGTATAACCTCATATTCTATAACCTCATATTGTATAACCTCGTATTGTATAACCTCGTATTGTATAACCTCATATTGTATAACCTCGTATTGTATAACCTCATATTGTATAACCTCATATTGTATAACCTCAAATATTCTGGACTGGTGTTTCAACAGCCTAAGAGAGCCGCCATTAAAGAAGGCAGAGAGAGATAGCGCTTACCATTTATGACCAAGCCATTCATGTATTTAAGTCAAGGAGGACAAAGGAGAAGAGAGAGAGAGAGAATCCGAGAGAGAGAGATAGAGAGAGCTCACCAATTTGTGACTCTGCCACAAGTGTACTTTTTCTATCACAGAGAGGCGAAAACGGTAGACCAAGTTCTTGTTCACGGTCACCCTAAAAGAAAAAAGTCAGCAAGATGATTTAAAAACAAAACAACAAAAGTTACAACCATAGTTATGACAAGAACTTTTACTGGGTTCCATATTTGGTGCATTACCTCCCATTGACCTGTTCCAAGCACACGCAATTTTACAGAAAAAGTTTAAAATTGTCTAAACATCAACGCGCAGTCAAAATGTGACGTGATGTATACAATTGCTGACGTGGTGCATATATAATAAATAACTAAAGGTGAAGAAATTCAAAGTTGCAGTTCCCACATCGTGGCAATAAGAACAATGTGCATGCTGTGATTAAAGGCACATGGAACATACTGGAAGCGGGTTGCAAGGAAAGCTGAATTAAGGCAAGCAATAAGCACCTGTCTAAAGAACTCCTCCAGCAGGTGAGACGTCCACCTGACGTGCAGCTCCCAGTCCTTTGCAGGGTGGCTAATGTCAGCGCAGTGTAGCACTAGAGACAATGCTTTGGACTTCTCGATACTGCGACAACAATCGAAGATAATCACCAGTCATACAAACTCAATATCCAGAATGCATGTAGATGCTGCAGACAGTTGTACTTAGGAAGGAAATGAGGATTTAAGAAAAACAGGACAATAAAACGACAAACGAAAGAAAAGAAAGAAAGAAATAAGATGGAGGAAAAGGAAAGAAAGAAAGAAAAAAAGAAAAGAAGGAATGGCTGTGAATAAGGGGAAGAGTTTTACAGCTTCTGAACTCAGACGCCGAGACCCACTTTTCTGGCATGCCGAGCAAGTTCTTCATGTTTTTGATCTGTTGGAAGTGATAGGACATGTCTGTGGCCAGCACCATGTCGATAACCAGCGTCCGGAACTCCCTGCAAGCCGGGGAAACAATGTTGTAGCGCATCTGATACAGGGTAACTTTGAGGACAGTCACACTGGCATTGTGCAAATGTACACAGTACCTGGTCAATATTTGCACCAAAACGTGAGAAGGGTGTGAGAATGGAAGCCAAAGAACTGTCCCAGAACAAAAAGAATATCAGTTTCAGAGTGGTTTGCTTTGAATGATATATAACACCCTCTGCACAAAGGGAACAGAACTAAAAATAGCGTTTCTCGTCATCATCGTTGACGTCACTACTGCTGTCATCTCCATGAAAAGTGATAATGATGACAATTTTTCAACTCTTCCTGTTAGCAAAAGGGCGGTTATTGAACAATCACATTATATCGCTTTGCATCTGAAAATCATTGGATGTCTAGAGGGTTTCCGTGTTAATTGACTTTGTTAATTAAAAAGAAAACGTGCGCACAATTGTCGGGTGTTCAGAGTGTCTACCTTTCATATCCTACCCCTAGACCAAGCGATTCCAACAATTTGCAAGAAGATGGGGTGGTACAAAGGGTAGCACTTTTTTTTCAATTTCACAGTTTCGCTGGGAGGCGGCATCCCTTGTGGACTCTGCTTCTGCGAGCTGCTTGAGACTTTCTGGTTTTTGGTAAACTCAATATCGAAAGTCTACCATGCGCTGGAGTCTTGCGCTTGCCAAGTACCTCTATGTCTGTGACGATCTATCGTCTTCATCGGACGATCACAGAGCTAACGCTCCTTCGTGACTTAACGACAACACGCGCAATTACATTAAAACCTCTCTTTCTACTTAGGTAGAGACATTAACATTTCATTACAGCATAAACCAATTGCAGAAGCTGTGCATTTACGTAAAGAAGAGACGAGTATATTTTCGTACATGCGTTTCCTCTTTACTTCAGCTTGGTTATTTAAACAACGGTTGTGAACCAGAGGAACGAAACATGCCTCTTAATAAGTCGCATCTATTTAGTGAAGTTAAATGCAGTGCTGCCACAAATTAGGACTTAAGTCCGAGGCTCTGTGCTGTATTCTAGCGAAATAGACTGACAGTCGAAGAAAGCAGTGCCAGGGCTGCAGCTCACCTGAACTCCTCTTTGCTGAGGTTGCTTGCAATGTTGTTCTCTTCCTCTCGCAGCATCCGGAACGCAGCACTGATGTGATGGTTCTCTAGGACCGCTCTGTCGTTATACAGCAGCGCCACCTCAGACCTGCCCACACCAACAAGGAGCATGAAGGAACAGAAAATAAACAAACGAAATCTTAGCAGTCGAGCTCACTGTCAACAAGAAGTGTTCAAATTAGAACACTTATTTTGTTTCTGAAACAGAACGCATTTTACAGTGATCTAGAACGCTTTCGATGTGTTGGTGCCAAATTAGTATAAAAAGTGTTCTGGTCGTTGTTCTCGAAAGTGTTCAAATGGTGTTCTGTTAATGTTCCAACTGTGTGTCAGCGGCAAGTGTTCAGTCAAGTAAGATCATGTTAAGAACACTTAGAACACATGCCGCACACATCTTATATACTATTTACACACGCAGCACATATTAAGCACTTACTTTTACCTTTTTAAAGACGTGATTAGTGCTAAAATTATTTAGAGTGCTGACTGTAGTTGAAAATGTCAAGACTAGAAAAGTACTCAGGGCAGAGGAAAAAAGTACATACATGCATACAGGCATACATACATAGATAACATACATACACATTCATACATACAAACACACACATGCATGCGTACAGGCAGAGAGGCGAACAGAAAGGCAGGCGGGCTTTAGTAAGCGCTTACAGTTCCTTGTGTTGTGTTTTCATTAAATGGCAGTGAATACAATATTTGAAAGAAAGGCACGCAGACTGCTAGGATTGCATGCAGGCAGAAGGAAGACGAGGATTGGTTGACCTTTCCACCCAGCAGAACTTACGCGGTGCTGATGTGGAAGTTGTTTGTCGTGCCTGTGTGTTCGTAGTCGTGTATCAAGGCCGCGATGATTGTGGCGAACACTTCCAGGTCTGTCAGCCAGTGCTGCACACAGGAGACACAAAGCAAAGACCGGTGACCTCAGGCGAGCCAGGGGAGCCACCCTAAGAGACGTTTCCTACAAGGGAGTATCGCGAGGAAAGTTGGAAGGGGGAGGTGACGTCCCCGATCTGAGACCCCAGCTCTTCTCGCAAATCTTGCAGGAAAACAACCCACACACATTTCCATACACGCTAAAAGGAAAGCTAAGCGAAAAAAAAAATCGAGGGGAAACTTAGAGGTCGTTATGAGGCCTTTTTAAACGGGACGAATGTGCATCGAAGTTATCCGAATTCGGCCATATGTCCACACATTCGTCCCAGTATACATATACAAACGACTAAAAAAAATTTACAGTTGAATATACATTTGCGTTATCGCATCACTGAGCATCACTCGAATTCGTCTATCCAGTGGGGTTCGAGGGACTGAAAAGTCACACCAACCGCCAGGTGGCTCTGCGACAAGACGAAGTGAACGGTCTGAGCGACATCGGCTCCGTGGATGAGGTTGTGGTAGGGGTTCCGGAACTTGCTGTAGCCGGCTTCCAGGGCGTACAGAAAGCTGTCCAAAATCTGCGTGTTGACCTTGAACTTTGTGATGAGGTCATACTTCTGCAGGAGCTCGTAACCGACATACTTCAACGCATGTCCGTCCGACGCGTCATTCACAGCGAACACATTGAAAGACCAGTCGTCTAGATTCTGCAGAAGACATGAAACGTTTCCAGATTCGAAACACGTAGCCAGAGGAACACAGAAAAGAGAACTTTTTCCCAAACAAACTTCAAGTTTGGAAGTGATTACAGCACTGCTAAAAAGTGTAAATGTTTTGCGCGAGGAATAAGAAAAAATGTTTGCCAAACTCATTAGGTCAAAAAGGATAATCCGGGGCTTATCCTGGACGCGTCGCAAAAGTGCACAAGTAAATTAAGTATATTTTCGGTTTCGCTCCAACGCTTAGTTTATTCCGAGATCCTGAGCTCAGACGTAAAGTGGAAAAATGATTGTTGTAACACACTACCTTCAAACCTTAATACTTTAAAATCAGACATTTCTCGAAGATCAAAGTGTTCCACAAATCGCACGACGCCATTTAAACCAACGTCTATCAGAATCAAAAATACAAATGTAAAAATGTTTTTAAAAATGGCTGCAGACGTAGAAAAGGCTGTCAGACTTGAATCGAATTAGCCGAGAATGATGGTAATTGTTATCTGAATCTCGAAAACCATTTAGTTAAAACCTTTTGAGAAGAAACACATGCATGCGTTTTCCTAGAATGACCGCCAGCAAAAGGAAGAGGGAAGAATATCTGTATAGCAAATTAGATTCAAATTTCCATTTTATCATCATTTAAACGACAGGACAGGATTACAATCATGGAGTAAAGAAAATCACACACGTCACAAGATCAGAATTCAGGCCTAGCCATTGTTCACTGTCACTTCTGCATGCATTTTCTTTTTCGCTTAACTTCTTATTCCTACAATACTGCTGCGTTGACAACCGACATGCTGTGATCATTTATGTGAATAGGACAGTGAGCGATAATTCATTATGGGCGTCTCTGAGTGACGTAAACAAATTATCATTTAGGTGGTTAACGTAAGACCTACCAGAATGCGGTCTGCAGAACATAAGAAGGCTTTACCTAACACGTCACTGCCTCACCTTCAACAATAACAAAACATGAGGAGGAACGTGCAGGCCTGCTG
The DNA here is from genome assembly GCA_004794575.1 of Lanistes nyassanus. Taxonomy (NCBI): domain Eukaryota; kingdom Metazoa; phylum Mollusca; class Gastropoda; order Architaenioglossa; family Ampullariidae; genus Lanistes; species Lanistes nyassanus. The sequence continues at coordinate 254,485 of SMGT01014164.1, forward strand.
AACTGGACATTCGCCGATAAATCCTGAAAAAAGAAACAGTTCCTGTTTGGAAGCGAACGCGTGAAAAGTTAGTGTTAAATCAAAATCCTAGAAAAGCAAACTAGGCTTAACAAGCATAAAGTGGTATATCTGGTGATCAACAAAGCGATGGAAATGCGCGCAGTGGCAGAGGAACGCCAACCAGCCTACCAAAATTTCTTAAACGGTTGTTTTTATTTTACAATGCCAAATCCTCTTTCCCCCCCCCCCAGCACACACACACACAGACTGAAGGGGGAGGGGGTAGCTCACAATATAACCAGTAGGATGTACCCGATCAAATACATGCTATCTTCATCTTCCAGAAAGATTTCGTTTTAGGAGATATCAGATGCTATCTATATATCCGAATTAGGATCTTAGCACAAAGGAGAAAATGGGTAGTAGAAATATACTTCTGTGAATTACTTTCATGTAGAAAGGACCAATCTGGAGCTGAGCAAAATGTAGATTCCCGCTTTCACACAATAAAAAAAGCATAAAACCGTTTTTACGCCCCAGCTAATCGTTTCTGTTTTGCACGAAAATTGAATTACTCTTCTTGCTCGGAGACCGAGGACAAATTTTTACAAAAATCCAAGGACCTGCTTGTGACACCAATTTTTATTTTTTTCTTTTTTTTCTCGTATATAAGCTGCTCCACGTTCAGCCATCCTGTCACGTAGACATATTTCGGGGATTTCTCTTTTTTCTCCTAGAAAAGTGAAAGAAACCCCTTAAAACGTCCGTTCCCTGCAGCCTGTTACCAGCTTGGAGCAGAGAGGCGGACGTTATGGGATGACATGGAATGTTGGAGACCGTGTTTGTGTCATGTTCCTGGGCTGCTTGTTAAAATTTTGCGGGAAACATCTGCTGCCCTTAATTGACCAAATTAAATCTGGGACGTCGACTGCAGACGCAGTACTAACAGCCTTTTCGCGCAGCAAGCAGTATAGATGTGATTGGTTTAATTTTTTTAAAGTCGTTACATCTCTGTCTTGTCGCGTCTTCGTGCTGAGGACTAAAGATGTAGGCTTACATGGGGGGTGGTGCTGGTGGGGGGGGGGAGGGGATAAGCAAGAATAATTCAGCTGCCTACGCGGCCTTCCAATGGTAAAATACTTTACGGTCATGTGACAGCGTCTCTTCGCTGTTTCCCTCTTCCCCCTTTGTTCGATGTCAGAGAAGCGGTCGTGTAAGCTGGGCTAGGGCGGTGCAAGAAAGTATGAACCGGCTTCACAACGTCAGCTTCTCAGCTGCGTATTTGCTGTTATAGAAAATGGACTTTACGAATGACACTTGAAATTTCGATAAAGGCAGAAAAATGATTAATTAAAGCAAGTGACTGATAGTTAGACGCTGAAGACGTGGCGAGAAGACACTGAGTCAACTGACAAAGTCGACGGTTGAGGGGATTCAAGACAAAACACACGTACAGATACGCACAAATACGCACAGTGAAGTGAAAGACTACAACAAACAGCGTGAGAGAAACAAAGTCAAAGAAGGTGATAGAACTTATCTGAGACTGGAAGTGGCCTCCAGCAAAGATGGGCACAAACGGAAGTGGAGGCATGATGGAAAAGGGGAGAGGGGAAGAGATTGTTTTCTTTATTCTGTTAAAGTGCACTCCTCTTAAAGTTTGCCTACAAGCACACTGGCACCAAGAGTGTTCTGATTTTTTCTGATCTGTTTCCTGCATCTGATGCATGCAGAGCTCGCGATCTGTACCTTTGTCGCTGCTGTCCACCAGGATCTACACATTTATCGCCATTGTTCTCGAATAAGGTTGCCTATAAATGAACAGATCCAATGATATCCTCATAAAAGGCAAACACCGGCAGTGTCGGTTATCGACCCTTGTTCCACATTGCACGTGCAGCGCATCAACGACACGTCAAACATGCCGTTAAAATGAGCTTTAAAAAAAGTGGACGCACGTATCAAGATATCTGCTTTTACCCCTGACACTTGTATTACTTTGGGTTTTGAATAAAATGGCTTGTGGTAAAATATCGGACAGGCTTGGTTCTCTTACTGCATGTACATATGACACCTTGACAATGCTCGTATCTGCAGAAGAATCATTTAGGCAAAGCGTTTATTTAGGCGAGAGAACTCAACCTCTTCCAGAAACAAATATAAAATCCTACCTTTTATCTCTAAATAGCGTAACATTCACAATTTCATGCAAAAAAATCAATCAGAGTGTTCACCACTGACCTGTGTCGGTGTCAGTGCAGAGAATACAATATTACAGAAACATTACGGAAAATATACCTTCAGAGAGTTTAAGACTGTGGTGAATTCAAGACTATGGATAACATATTTTGGTCAGAAAAGATCACTGCAATTGCAAACGCTGCTGGACAGTAAGTAAACATTTTTAGAGAGGCCATGCGAGGAAATGTTTTGACAACGTCAACCAGCTTCGTCAAACGTGAGTATGAAAACTATAGTCAAACGTTAGCTAACCTAGGTTTCGAGACTGACGGTACAAGTAACTGGTTCAGAGTCCCAGTACGGTTATATAAGGCATGCAGGTGACGCAGACGCAGACACGAATCCCGTAATGCGTGACTTGCAGAGAGTTTATCTGTGTATTTTCATGTGTAGTGTTTTCTCTAAAGTTATATCATTTAGAAACTTTATGGAAATGCAAATTTTCTTTCGATTCCATTCACTCACGGTCCCTGTTTACTGCTCAGTACTCGGGGTCACTGCAGTTTGACAGAGTTCCTGCCACCAATTGGAAACTGCCGGCTGCGCGAGAAAAGCAGCGACGTGCAAAATATTCCGTTAATTTAAACCTGGCATGGCAGTCCCCAGGGACCGCGTTCCCAGCGGCAGCCATTGTGAGGGGAGTGCCCTGCGTTCCACGACCGTCTGGCGCTTTGTTCCCCCCTCGCACGCGCTGCTAGTTATAGGTTTCCGCGTAGAAACGCATAAGATATATCATACCGGGTTCGTGTACCGACGTGAAAGACGTAAACAAATACATTCCTACGGACCCACCCATGCGCCTGCCAACGCATACAGCCTCACACACAGAGGCATGATGATGATGATGATGATGATGATGATGATGATGATGATGATGATGATGACGATGACGACTTCTCTCCTGGGGTCTGGAAAGAATCTCAAAATCAAACTTTAATAACATACATCTTATAACTATTAATGTTTTGTATTTGTTGTTTTATTAGAGTGCTTAAGAATATTTCCTTCTCTCTCTCTCTCTCGTTTTCATTTCTGTTCTTTTTATTTAGTTCCTTTACTTCTACATTCTAATCTTTTTTGTTCCAACATATTTTCAAACCTATTTTCATACTTTGTTTACCTTGGAAGTTGAAGGGTTGTTTACGATCATCTACAGGAAGTGTTTCCCCTTAATAAGATCATATAACACCTTTTTTCAAATCTGTGTGGTGGCATACGATATATTGCAGGTCCAAACCCCACCCCCCGCTCACAAATAGCATCCTAAACGCTCGATGGGTTTTTGTCTTGGAAGCTGATTGTTCTTTGATTGTTTATCTTTCACTCGCTTTCCGTTGTTTACTCTCAGCTTCGAAGATCGCGAGGCGTGACTGGCACGTAATGGAGCCAATCTCCGAAGAGTGGAAAGTACCAAAACAAGTGATGTCTGCTTCAGGATAGCTATTTCGATATCAAATACCTGCTTTAACACTTCAACACACGCACGCACGTACGAGCACAGCCACCCTTCCTCCCCAGGTACAGGGCTGTGAGATATAGCTGCTGTCGGGCTAACCCACCAAAAATTCTTTAGAGGCTGCTGAGTGTTAACGCGAAAAGGTCAGGCTTCGAACTTCTTCTGCCACAGGCCAGGGCAGGTCGTGGGGAGGCTTCCTCCATCTTGGCTAATTCCCTCCCCCTTCCCTCCGCTGCTCTCCCCACTGTCCACGCTGGTCGATGGTTGCCATGGAAATTTCCATTGCAACATCGCTGCTGCCCATACAGCTGTTTTGCGCGAGGGCCAACGCACGCGCCGTGAGGCTATTTCTGAACAGTGCTGCAGACAAATGTGCGAGTCGGGGCGGGGCGGGGTGGTGAGGGGTGCAGACTGGGGACAATTTAACGGACTTTAAGAGACAAAGGTACCACTACGAGGTGACACCTCAATGACCAGTCCTAAAATGCAGTTCAGGATCATTCTGCTCTCTCTCGTAGTGTACACTATTTCCATCTATAAGTGACAAGTACATTATTTTTATAATTGTGTACCTTCATTTTTTTGTAAAAAAAATACACCATGTGATGTTTTTGTATTGAACCGTCTTCAAATGCAAGCTGTATAAAGCTTCGCCTGAATAAAGTGTAAAAGTCTGATCGACTTTCTCTCTCCTTTCAAAGCGTTATTAAGAGATCGTATATCAGTCTTTTCTAAACTATTACATAAAAAATTGCATACGTTGGTTTGTGTTGCTGCTCTATCTCAGTTCAGATCGAAATGGCCTCTGCTTTTAGTTACTTCTTTCTATTTCAGACAACAGAGTAGATGGAACAGCATTCTGTTGTTACACAACGAGTGGGTCTACAACAGTTAAGCCCGACCCCTTAATTTTTGGCGTAGAAATGCACACAACAGCACTGGTTACTTGCAAGCGTCTCTGTGTTTGCAGGTTCTTGAAACGTGTACACATTTCTGCAAGTTATAAGCGTTCTTCCGTTTTGAATGAACGCATGTTTACGAGCAGCGTTCGAACTAAATAGCGATGTCAACAAGTGAGAAAAAACCTAATGGCTCACGGGAGAAATACAGTAGTTGTGCAGAATGTAGGCCTATATATGTTTTCCCGTGCTGAAAGTCTCGTTACATTCTTGTAAAATTCTTTGTCAGCTTACGGCAATAATGTTGATAACTGAGATTAAATAGTATTTTTACATTGTGGTTGGACACTAGAATAATGTGAATATTAAAATCGAGCTTCAAGTTTTCTCCCGTGTGGTATAGTTAACACCGCTCGCCTGTTGTCAACCTGCACGTGCAGCGTGGCCCAGACGTACCTGTCAACCATGATGCCCGCGCGGATCGCGTGCGCCACGGACCGAAAACGAGGCTTCTCCTCCCCTCTGCGTTTCATGTTGGACATGGAGCGGGTGAAGGTCAGGGCTAGCCAATCCCGCACTTCGCTGGGCACAGCATCTGGTTCCACTTCGCTCAGCTCATCGTCCTCGTCGCACAGCCGCCTGGAACACAACCGAGGTCAGAGGTGAGAGGTCATTCTGCGGGGTTGCAGTTACCTTTGCTTTTCTCGGCTCACCTGCAGAGCAGGGGCGCAGCATCTAGATGGGAGGCGCAATACCAATAACTGTTCCAAGAAAAGGATACATTTAGTTCTCAGTTCAACAAAAAGCGAAAAGATTTTTGGATGCAAATGAAAACTTCTCCACAACAGATTTCGTTTTCTTCCTAGAAAGAAAATTGGATAAAAGACTTGAAAAGCCAGGACCCATATTAATAGCAAAATGTGCGAGTTAAATAGTGTGACAATACTGACAATACTGTGAAAAAAGAAAGTTTACGTGCTTATGTTGTATTTCACAATTCTAAATTTCGTGTGAAGTATGGCTGCACATGCGGTGGCATGAATAAAAGAAGACAATATCAGGTGCAGATAAAAGTGCTTTGTTATTTCTGTTACTGAAAAAAACTAATTCATGCTGTTGGATAAATACAAAACGATACAAATACATTACTCCCTTAAAGGTATTAACAGGTCAGTACAATACATTATGGACATAGAAACAAATATTAAAGAGGCGTCACCTCCGAAAACACAACGAAAGATTACCATTCGCTTCTATGATTAGCATAAAATTGTTAAGTAAATCACTTAAATAGTACCAAACACAGTAGCAGTATATTTGATATATAAAGCAGGCACTACTCCTAAAAGTTCCAAGCCGTTGATGTACGTTTTTTATTCGACAGACTGTTTCTAAGTAAGGTGAAAATGACTCCACTTTGGTGGCAGTAGAGACCCGGATTTTTCTGGAAATGTGATGTTGCAAAGTAAAATTGCCGAGGCCTTCGCTTGTCTGCATCTCTTTACTCGAGGACCATCGAGCACGCTTCGCTGTTCGGGTTTATCCCGATCGTAAAATCTCTCTCCTATCGTCCCCCCCCCCCCATAAAAGACAAGTTGTTCTCTTGGCATAATATTTTCATCCAAGCTGCTGATCATTTAACTCTCATAACAGATCCCTAAAGGCTAAAACAGATTATTTTTCATGTACACATTAAGAAATTCTATCAGTTGGTTAAAAAGAACACAAAGTACGCACTTTTCACTACCACTATCACAAACATCCTAGAGTTAGTACACGATACCTTATTTTGCAACGAAAGTCAAATTCAAGCACAAACGAACAAACAGGCGAACTCACGCCTGCACGCGCCCAAGCATACTAATACCAAACACGCATTACACCACCATGACCCTATTCAATATTGAGAAACCGTGTTTTATGAAAGCTCTGGATCTTCCACAAGTAATCGGAAGTAGACATTTTCATATCTTTTACAATGGCACACATGTTACATGATGTGACAAACACTTTGAGTCAGACTTTTCTATTTGTCAAAGGATCAATCGACAAGAATGACAAGTCCGAAGCACTTCACTGTGGCTGATCCATGTTTTTCGTCGTTCTAAAACTTCAGAACAGACTACACAAACAACGTTTTGTGCAAATTTCTGAGGACCGCAAACGCTTGACAAACGGCTTATCCAGGCATGCAAACGGGCTATCAGATCATTATCAGGTCGTGGCCGAAACCCTGACAATAATTACTAGTGACCACTCTGAGTTTCACATACTCTGGATAATTGTATTCTTGTGACGCCAGCATTTTCGCCTTGGTGGTAAGGAGTGTTGCAACACAAAAACTGCATTATTCTGTTCATACAGAAGTTTTTTTTCCCAAACTGATAGAGCAAGTAGCTTTAAAAAGACCGACCCTCTTTAAAAAAAATATGGATGGAACAATCAAGTGAGTGAAGCAAAAGAGCGAACAAGGGATAACATAGAGAAAAATCAATATTCTTTGCCTTGAGCGTGCAGTGTTATTGCATTGCACTACCCTGTCGTTATATCGAGCGCAGTCTTTCAGTTCCGAAGTTTGTCGTCAAGGAGAGACGCTAGCAATCTAGACTTAAACAGTAAGATTTTGCCAGTTTTTTAAAAAGGAAAGGCCCGTTATACTCTGGGCCTAAACTCAAGAAGAAAAAGTAGCCTTTATAATATTGACATTAACAGCAAGATTTCGCCTGTTTTTTTTTCGAAGAAAAAGCATTATATTATTGACATAAGCAGAAGGACCCGCCAGGTATTTTTGAAGAAGTAATCTTTATACTCTTGGCCTAAACAACTAGATTTTTTGTCCGTTATTTTTTTGAAGAAATGGCATTTCTACTATTGGCCTAAACATCAAGATTACGCCGGGTGCTTTGAAGATACCGTCTTTATGCTGTCGGGTTCAACTTCAAAAGACAGAGCAGAAGTCTTGGATCAGATGAGCTTGCTATCCTTAGCCAAGAATAGGGAATCAAATCAGATCTCCCGAATTTATAAATCATGAAGCTTATAGAATGTCGAGTGAAATGACGATGGCCACTTATTCTGCCGGGCTGTACACTACACACATCTCGTAAGATTCAGCTCGAGTGACGAAGCAGACAATTTTGAGTATCTTATTCTGAAAATGTCCGGAAGCTTTCTTGTTTTTGGAAACACGATGAGAACAAAGAATTTAATAGTAATTTTACACAAAGTCTCCTTTTTTTAAAAGTAAACGAACCCCTTCTAACGTACAGAAAGTGAAGATGGAAATATTTCTTGGCGTCTATAGAGAAGAAATGAAGGTAGATCCTGCATCATTTCCCTAATGTCCTTCTAGAATTTGACTATTCTCGGAAAGAGACTTTTAGCAAGTTCTGATGTCAACACTGGATGGAATTCTCAGGTGGAGTGCGAAAGACGTTATCTTTGCCCTCTTCCATCAGTATTACTTGCACATGAGAAGTGAGAAATAGTTTTCTTTCTGGAACACGCTTGGCATGAAAAGTCGTCGTCGCATTCTGTTTTTTTTTTAAGAAATCAACCAATCTGCTACCGGCGCGGGCCGTTAGCGGCAGTCACAATTTATTCCGCAATCTCAAGAGGAAATGGCCAAAGGGAGTTCGTGGAACTGTGCTGTGGAAATGGCCAGATTTGGCGGGGAAACAAGAGCACGGCGGCTGATTGCACATTCAATATTTGCCCCTGGATTTCGCAGGACCCACTCGGCGCCGCTGTGTCAACACCAGACCGCCGCAGACAGCAAAACGGAGGGTAGGAAGGCAACGATAGAGAAGCCCAGTGTGGGAGGACACCGTTGGTCCGCTGAAACACACCCCAGCCCGCCTCGTCTACCCACCAGAGTTGCCAGCCGACCTCAACGACCTTAATTCGTGAATAGTATTTCGTATCTTTGACGGCACCACCGCGACTTCGGTGGTGATCAAGCCGTGCAGCAGTTAGCGCTTGTCAACAAAACAACAAGGACGCTGGCCCGGGGGTTCAGTTCTCATGTCCTGCACACGTACTGCCTGTGCATGTGGCACATGATTACAAAACCTGCCGGCGACTGCTATGAAATAGCATAAATTGCTGACTCCGTGTCAAATACTAAGCACCAATCAGATTTAAGTGTGCAAGAAATGTATCTCGCGCTCGCGTCCCTCTGTACTGAAACTGCTTCCGAGGAATTCAATAAGCTCCTACAAGGTTCACACTCACACGCCCATGCACAAACTTAAAATACTTAAGTATACTGTGTATACTTAAAATAAACAGTTCTACATTGATTATACATTTCCCTAACCTACACAATTTCCCTGCCGGTGACTGACGGTGCTTCAGAGATATAAATTTCAATTACCTGCGTTTATATCCTTTTTAACATAGTGAACATCTGAGGGCTTGATTGAGAAATTATTATATCGTGTTTCTTGATAGGACTTGATTGAGAAATTATTCTTCCGTGTTTCTACATTTTTTTCTTCGTCGTCATCAGAAAGTCGGGCTTAAAGAGTCCCGAATTAACGAAAAAGCTAACAACGTGAACATAAAAAAAGCAAATAATGCAATCTCTGTCTCTAGCGTCAATCGTATCACTGAAAGTTTTATTCTGCTCGAAGACGCCTACCGTAGATAAGGTATTAAACAAACATTTCTCTGACGGGAATTTGTAAGGCTTGAGACTGGAATACATACCAACTGATCAGGACAGAAATAAATGACTATGTTGGATTAGTTTTACGATAGTACATTTCTGTAGATATTTCTAAACAGATCACATTAGTAAAATGATTAGTATGAAAGCTTGAACATCACACGTGAAGAAGGAAACCCTGCTAAGCTAGACCTAAAGATTTCCCATACTTGGTTGTGTTTAATAATGCAGAAACGAGATTGTTACTTATTTAACAACCACAGACCAGTCACGTCTAGCTACACACAAAAGGAGCTACGCATTCGCCTCGCAAAAATATGTTTGCGGAAGCATGCTCAGCTTGCCCCATCACTGCAAGCCAGACAGAAGCACAAAAACAGAACAATACATCAACAGACGTCGATAACGTGGACAGTCTAGATATGAGGTGCTTATCAACTGTTAACACTTCTAACTCTACTCTCTGCCTTTCACTACTCCTGTTCTTTTCACTGCTCATTTCTCTGTCGTCGGCATTGCGGGTTTGGGAGGTTACACCACTGGCTTCTGGGATCTGGAGTGGAAACGGGGGGGGGGGGGGGGGGGGGGGGGGGGGGGGGGGGGGGGGGGGGGGGGGGAGTGTGGAGGAGCTTTGTTATCACGGGCTGCTTGCTTAAACAAAAGAAGTTGAAGGAACCCGTAAGAAATTTTTTTTCCTCCTCTTAAAAAAATACGCCACTCATTTTATGAAAGTCGTTTAGTCCGCTCTCTGCTGCTGTGGAATCTATTTATAGCAGCGATCCAGGGTGACTAATGGCTTCCTGCCACGGTCATAAAGCAATCACAATTGCAGCTGACGAGTTTCTCTAATGAACACCTCACACAAGGTGCGTTTCACGCGATAAGCTGCGCGCGCCGAAAGCCACCAATGAGTGACCCTTTTAAGCTCCTGGTGAGCGCTTGCTCTCCCTCCCTCCCCTCTCCCCCCATGAGCAGTGCAAAGACTGTGGCTGGACAGGTGGGGAAAAATAAGGTTAGTACCAAAACGTCATACGGAAATACGGAAACAAGAAAATTGCAAACTGGCGAGTAAAGGAAGCATTGGTCTCTATCAGACCAACAAGCAGGCCATGTCAAGGTCGGCGGCAGGCACAGGATGCTGAGGGCTGAGGGCGTTTAAGCAACGCACCTGGTGAGGGGCGAGGGATACCTGTCTGCACTGGGAGCTTTCTGCTTGGTGGCGAGGGCGCTACATCAGAGAGGAAACAGAACAACAGAGTAGGTATACAACATGCTCACACATGACCCACAGACAAAGCTACTGTTCGGGGATAATATGACCTCAGGCTTGATAACCAGAAAAATGCATTTATCTGGACTGTTGACAGTCCAAGAAGAAACAGAAATACAGAATACAGTTTAAACACCATCCCCTTTTCCACTTCCCTGTTGAAGGGACCAGGATAGGTAAACAGGTCCCGCTTATAGACTACTAAAAAGGTGCGTCTCTTAGTAGTAATACATAGCGAAATGAATAGTGCAAAGGTGGTGAGCAAGAACGAACTCAAGAGACAGACAAGACAAAAATAACTTTAATAACAACGAAACAAAGATTAAATGAATCAAACGGATACAAACACAAGAAATATCGTATTTCCATCCCAAAATGTCACAGAAAAAAACCCAAAAATCTTCAAAATTCTTTCTGCAACAGCAAGAGGACGCGTTGTGTCCACGCTTGTCGTGTATGCATTCGTGCATTCAGCAGACAAACTTTTTAACACATTTGTGAAAGACCGAAGAAAATATCTTTTCCAGGGAAGATTGAAATGAAACATTTAGCACGCAAAACCTCCCATGTCTGATTCCAGACAGCATCTCCGGCAGCGCTATACAGGTACTGTGCATTTAGCCGTGTATTGATTGTGAAACAGGTTAGACAGCCAGAGGAATTAAAAAAAAGGTAAAGGCGGGTGGGGGTGGGGGTGCATCGAGCAGCGTCCGAGCGAAATACCGCTGATGATTTCAGAAGGGGTACAGACGCGAAATGCAATTAGAGGACACAGAGCGTCCCAAATAAAGAGAAAACCGCGGGCAAGTTAGGACCTAGAGACCGAAGACAAGCAAGAGAAAAGCCGCCTTGTTCCGGTGAGAGGCCTGTGCCCACCTCTGTGATGAACCCCGACTAGGACCAAATTTGCCTAATTAACTTACCTGTGACCCAGGGCACTGAGGATGTACAATTTTGTCTTTTTCACTATTTCTTTGCTTCAGATAACGTTCTGTTACTATTCAATAGCTTCGCTTACTCTGCAGATGCATGCAACAGTGGTTATGTCTCTGTGTGCGTGTATATATCCCCCGCGTGTGTATGAATGTGTGTGTGTACATGTGTGTGTATATGTGTGTATGCGTGCGTGCATATGTGTGTGCAGAGAGAAGAGGGAGGGAGAGAAAATCTCACAAAGACCTATAAAATAAAATTGCGCTTAATAATCTGTGAATTCATCTCATACAAAAACAATATAGATACGTGCAATTCAAATACGTATCACACAGATTTAGTACTTCACTCATACACTTGTGTCATACACTGGCTGTTCGTTCATTGGTTTATGCAACAGGTAGGAAAACCCAAATCGGCCTTTAGAAAGTCGTATGCCGCGTGCCATTTAAGCCATCTCTAATAGGATTTTGGAAAAAAGCCTCATGACTTACAATGAGAATTGTTAAAAAAACTCTCCAGAAGGTCATTTAAGACACAATTTCTCTACCTATGACAAACCACAAAACAACGCAGCATCTGTCACGTCCACGTTTGGCAGAAACAAGTATGTCACTTTGGAGTCACTCATTTTCTTAGAATCCAGAAAGGCGATACTTATAATCGGAGTGATTTCATCCGTCATTCATTTGCATAAACGAGACGGAAAATTAGTTAGCACAGTTTACGAATCAACTGGTAGAGTGGCGACTGTTCTGTCAGAACAAGCAGAGAGTCACGCAGAAGCAAAGTTGCTGAACCCAAAAGTTAATAAAATTGCTGTTGTGACGTTTTCAGAGGACAGGACAGACTGTAAGATTTTAGCCACATTTGCTTGAAGTACAGGAAGAATAAGGTTCTTCTTCTTGACGTCGATAGAACTGTGTGATGTTTGTGTGAAGTGACGAGGTATGTGTGATAACTTTCCGATGGAAAAGATTGTTGAGCGGGAGGAAAGGAGTAACAAGGGTGTCGTAGTATTCTCTCTGTCGTGTCTAGGGGTATGGCGCTTATGTGTTTTGCTAGTCTGCTCGTTAACTAGAGTTACAACATAAAAATGTGTCAAGAAGGGGGAAACTAACAATGTGATCGCTGCCTAATTTCATCAATTTCCAATCATCTCAAACCCCCACCCCTTTGCTTGTCACGCGCACAACTTAATAAAATAGGGCAGCGATAATACACTATTCTATTTATTTACAGTTACAACATAGAGTATTCTACTACACAATGAATGATGCTCCAATATACATCTCCTGACATATATAGAACAATCACTCGCACTCTCATACATTCATCCCAGTGACGCTACACGTATCTACACGCACACGTTATTTACCGGGTTATGAGTCCACTACCGTACCGATACTTAACTTCGGTGAACACAAGGAAAACTGTATCTTTTCCGAACTAAAACAAGTCAGAAAATGATGTCACGCCGACGTCTTAGCAACCAATAAGATCGATCGACGATCACACAAGAGATAACCGTAGGTTTCTACAAACCGACAAATCAACAAGTTTGGTTTACTTTCTTCTAAGTTTGTTCAACTAGCTTTGAGTTACGGTCGTGTCTTACTTTCCTACACCGTACGTAAACTCACTTTCACGATGCTGGATAGGAATACCGCAGACGCCACGTCTCTCAGCTCCACGATCTCAACACCGGTCTGAAATGCACGAGTTCTTTTTCCACCGGACAAGAGTCACCCCTGTTGCAGAAGTCCTGCTGGTTCTCTTGCGTCCACGTCGCGGATAATGGTCGTAATCTCCTGTAGTTACTGTCCCAGAACTGGATTCGGCAATTTGCTCCGACCACTCGGCATTCGGCATCCGACCACTCGGCATTCGGCATCCGACCCTCGGCATTCGGCATCCGACCCTCGGCATTCGGCTCCGACCCTCGGCATTCGGCTTCCGGTCCCCCGGCATTCGGCGATCAACGTGGTGGCTGGTTGGTGGTTATGTAGAGGGACAGTGCTTCCACCTCGCGGTGATTTCGCACTATTAACATTTGCGATTAACATTTACAGTCGGGTGCCTATATAGCCCGGAACTCGGACTTGCCAGAAAACACTACCCGTTCGGGGTGGTGGGCTGTGGCCCGGAGGGTTATTCGTCCCCACCTCGCAGCTGACCCCCTCTCAGGGTGACGGGTCAACCGGGGGACGGGGTGCGGGTTCCCCTCGGTCTCAGCCGGCTACCTTCCCCGCTCCACTGCGCGTCCTCCCGGCTGGCTGTTTTGGCGAGCCAATCGGGTCGACCGTAACAATTTGCTCTACCTCCTGATTGGGTAGGCAACGAGACGCCAGAAAAAGCATAACAAAGGGGTCCACGGCATGTCGCAGACAGGAAACACCGGACGACTGGAATCAAGCAGCAGACATGGAAGGGGAGGGGTGGGGTGGGTGGAAGAAATTGAGGGAGGAGATTTAGGGATCTGCGGGAAGTCTGTCACAGATACCAGCGAACAATCTATTGACTGTCGAGTTATCAGCTATGGATAAATCTCCTTTTCGACAGACACCCCACGAACTTTGATGCGAAATGGAGGCCGGTAAATAGTCTAAATAAAGATCCGCAAATAACCACGTCTGCGAAATGTTTGTGAGGCAGTATTGCGCAGTCTCAATACCTAGGATTTGGGGTTGGGTGGGGAGACTCTAGCAAGTCTAGCTGCGAAGCTCTATTTTTTTTTCAATGTCTCACTTTTCCATTTGAAGCATTGTGCACAAAAGCAAAACTTTGCATGCTTCAAGTGACAGAATTGAGAGATTTTTTAACGACAGAGGAAAATCGGAAAAATATTTTTTTTGGTGGCTCGAATAAAAAGAACAAGCTAGTTACAGGTTATACGAACATGCAAATGGAGACATGACTGATTGTGACGGTCGGACGTAACCATTCCGTCGCCTATCACCTGACCCGGAAACTGATGCTTACGCAGACAATTATTTGGCATCTCCTCTGCAACCTGTGACCCCGACTCCACGGGCTTGAAGACTTCGTGAGCCGAATGTTCAAATAACAGAACACACGAGGCTGGCTAAGGCTCGGAGTGGGCGGCTAGGGCAGGAATTGCTCTGTCAATCCAATGGCCACTTGAGCAATTTCCGGCTGCCACTACGGGCAGATAGGTCTGGCGGCCGCCTGCTTATCTTCGACTCCACGACGCCTGTTGCTGGCAGAACTAGCGGAACATCCTGCTGTTGTGAGAAGTGTTCAGTCTCGTCGTAACTCGGTCGGCCAGCTGGCACTATACTGCATCGAAACGTGAGCGGGGTTGTCTCACTCCAAAAATTGCAGTGTAGGAGGACAGAATCTTGCTTCAGGTTCCTCCGCGACAACTGTTGCATCACTAGTCAATGGAAAGTCTCTAACTTGACTCGCCCTCATCTGCCTCGAACTTTTCCGCAAATAACTTTAGGCATCTGCCTACTAACAGAAGTTTGTCACAAGAATGTGGGCGAAAACTTTCTGTTACCCGAATCAAAGGAAAAGTCTCCAATCTGATTCTTTAGTTGTACACATATACACGTATATTCAGGAGGACGAAGCAAAAGCAATGCGTCGAGTTTCTTTGTGTTCGTTTATAAGCGAACTACGTTACGCCCGGCAATGGCTGGATACAAAAAATTCTATAACATTTTTGCGTGAACCAACTACAGCATATCCCCAAAAGTAAGACATATATATATATATTTCTCTCCCCCCCCCCAGGAGCTATGTATGGGTTCTTGTGTAATGTACTATTAATGTCAGAGATCAATAATCTGTCAGAAAAAGGTTAAATTTATATATAAGCCGCGATCTCTATACCAGCTTACATTAGCCATGATCTCTATAGCAGCTTACATTTAGTCGTGATCTCTATAGCAGCTTACATTTAGTCGTGATCTCTACAGCAGCTTACATTTAGCCGTGATCTCTACAACAGCTTACATTTAGTCGTGATCTCCACAACAGCTTACATTTAGTCGTGATCTCCACAACAGCTTACATTTAGTCGTGATCTCCACAACAGCTTACATTTAGTCGTGATCTCTATAGCAGCTTACATTTAGCCTTGATCTCTACAGCAGCTTACATTTAGTCGTGATCTCTACAGCAGCTTACATTTAGTCGTGATCTCCACAACAGCTTACATTTAGTCGTGATCTCTACAGCAGCTTACATTTAGTCGTGATCTCTACAGCAGCTTACATTTAGTCGTGATCTCCACAGCAGCTTACATTTAGTCGTGATCTCTATAGCAGCTTACATTTAGTCGTGATCTCTATAGCAGCTTACATTTAGTCGTGATCTCTACAGCAGCTTACATTTAGTCGTGATCTCCACAGCAGCTTACATTTAGTCGTGATCTCCACAGCAGCTTACATTTAGTCGTGATCTCTACAGCAGCTTACATTTAGTCGTGATCTCTACAGCAGCTTACATTTAGTCGTGATCTCTACAGCAGCTTACATTTAGTCGTGATCTCTACAGCAGCTTACATTTAGTCGTGATCTCTATAGCAGCTTACTACTAGGCTTGATGAACATTATGAAATGTTGCGCGGCAACGACATACTCAGAAAGAACCTGACAGGCCTGCAAGACAGCGCCAGACAGAGAGGAAAGGGAAAGAGACGAGAAGGAGGATGGGAAGTGAGATGTAGAGGGGTGGGTGAAGGGTGGCAAGGATGAGAGGAAACGAAAAGAGAGGGAAACAAAGAGAAGGCGGAAGAAGATTTCCTGACACCACCACTGGCTGAGAGCGAGAAGACAGAGCACCCTACTTTGTCTGTCCTCGTGACAAGGAAGGAACCCCCCCCCCCTCTCATAGCAAACATGGTGACGACTCAGCACGTCACTAGACACCACCCGACACCACTGTCTGAGCGCACGCGAGCCTCGATGAAGTCCGCTTCCTAACCGAATCAACAAAATGGAAGTATCCTTTGCTTCTTGCACAAACAACACTCTGCACAACTCTTGGTCGCGCTCTTAATCCGTCTCGGACAATTAGGTCAAAGGAGAAAAGGCTGGAAAGTGTGTGTGTGTGTGGGGGGGTGGATCTGACGAGGGTTA
>SMGT01014164.1:271471-283633 GCA_004794575.1 Lanistes nyassanus
GGGGGGGAAGGCCGCCCTTTGCTGAAGGGAATTTTATTATTCTTTTTGTGCTTAGAGTGTTCCTGAAAGCACGTACCGTACTGACGACTGTTCATCCATCTTTGATGTACATCCGACCATATAAGTACACAACAATTGAATCTATCGCTTTCAATGAAACAGCCTTGCTGGCTGCTGGGCTATCTATCTATCTGGCTGACTGGCTGGCTACTGTCTGTCTCTCGGTCTGTCTATCTGGCTGGCTAGCTGCTGTATAACATATTACGATTGGCACGCATATTGTTACAGCTACCTATCTATCTCAGTACGATATTAAGCCGATATAGTACACATCTCAAGCATCGGCACTGGTATAGTAGACGGTCCAGATCTGACTTTCGGCACACATTTGGATCTGGATGTGGGGTTACTTGTTTACAAGGTTGCTAGCTTTGACTGGATGGAGCCCTATCCGTTGGCTGGACGCAAAACACAAAGCCGGTCTGCTTGCCTGCTTGCAAAGCAAGGTGTGCCTATCTCTCCAACCGTCCACTCATTTATCTATCCATCCATGTATCCGTCGGTCTGCCTGTCGGTACTTCTGTTCGTGTAAAAGGTATTCTCTGTCATCCAACGTTAAAAGGCTTGATAGCCTCTAAGCGTTTCCCGACACGTCTCTGCTGAAAAGGAGCCACTGCACAGGCAAGAGGTTCGCCGCGCAGGCGCGCACCTAGCTTCCTGTCATCAGTCACTTCTGGTGCCGCAGGCGGCATGAGTGCGAAACTAAAGCTGCCAAACGTGCCCAGACACATGCTCGACCTCGTTATCACACGCATGGCCTCCTTCTCGACATCACAGCATGACCACGCTGGCTGGAGCCAGATCGGCTGTCAGTGTCGTCAGGAACGGAAGCGAAGATGGCACGCATGGCAGAAAAAGAGGTGGCGGGGCCATCGCTGGAGGTCCCTGCATGCTCAGGTCACTGACACACTAGCCCCCATGTGTGCACGCCTAAAAGTGCGCAGTCAGGGATATAGCCACCAACACCCACACACTTGCCCTCACCAACGCTCGTAAAAGCTCGCAGGTACATATGTATGTATATATGTACAGTACATGTATACAATCTGCGAATACGTCCCAGAGAAAGCAGTACAGATGTGGGGATTTGGGTAGTAGTGAGGAAGAGACAGATGGAGATAGGATCATTTTTATATTATTACTCTAAAAGAGAAAATTGTTTTTGAGAATATTTTCGAATTATGTAATATGACTGAGATAAAAGAGATTTCGTAACATTCGAGAATAAGAAACGAGATTTCGTGACATTCGTGTTACCTAACATTCGAGAAGACATCATATGCGTACTGAGAGTGTTTGCATGCCCCACCGTGTTTCAGTCAGACTGGTCAATTAGTGATCTGTTAATTGGCGGCCGTTTTTACGAAGCTGTCCGGCGAAAAATATTCTCATGCAATAAACTGAGCTTGCTACCTTACAACCAAATAATTTGCAAACTCTCGATGACCACAGAGTTTTGCTGTACAGGCAGATGTTGGGGGCGCAGCCAGTAATCAAACTGCAGTCAAGAAACCCGCGTGTTTCAAGCACGTGACAAGTCTCACATTTTCCCACTCCGTCGTTTACATTTTTTTTCCAGGGTGGTCGCAAAGCGGAAATGAGGAGCTCGGCCCGCAGGACTTAGAGACACACAAGGCATCCGAAATTCCTCCCGGTCCCGTCTACCAGGGAATTAGAAAAGGGAACTGCCAGAACGCGAACCGCTAAAGTCTCCGCGCTAGCGCGCCGCAACGGAAACGGGACCCGGAATTGAAAATCGGCAGCAGGCAGGCTAGCTGAGCAATATCCCAGATAGAACTGGAGGGCTTGGCATCAATTTTAAGCCAAACATGACATCAGCGCCTCGCGCCGTCTTGACGTTGCTGTCCGCTGACCTTGTGTGTAATTTGACAGCACGTCAGAACGATCATGCGCTCGAACGGAGGCCAATCGCGGCGTGACACGTCAGCAGACTGGGCGTTTATCCCAGGTCACCGCCTGGCTAGGCTCGACACTGACTTCAGGTGATCTTGCAACATGGCCCTCGGTTCCAAGATCAGGCTGATGTGCTCCCTAGTCACCTCCATCTTGTGAGACACGATCCCTTACAACCGATCTGTAGAGAGGGATTCAAGACATGGTAATGAGATGTTTCAGAAATGTCCTTCATATCCATGAAGACCTGATGAATACTCTGAGAAAGTGTAAAATGAAATGGTACGAGCAGGTCTCGAGATCATCAGGACTTGGAAAAAAACCATTAAATTTAAAACAAGGGAACTGGACCAAGCTAAGACATGACACAGACAAAGACAATCTACATGTTTCGGGGCACTACCCCTTCATCAGGACGACACAAAAACGACGAAAAAACGACAACAACGAAAGTCATTTTCCTGCTGTCCAGCCTATGCGCCACATCTACTGAAGCTAAGTCTTTTTCTTCTGTTTTCGTTGTTGTCGTTTTTTCGTCGTTTTTGTGTCGTCCTGATGAAGGGGTAGTGCCCCGAAACATGTAGATTGTCTTTGTCTGTGTCATGTCTTAGCTTGGTCCAGTTCCCTTGTTTTAAATTTAAGATAGATTTTACTCCAAGCGGCAGTCATCTGTTTTTCTTGCAAAAAACCATTATGCAAGGTGCAGTACAGGAGGAAGAGGAAGAGACAGACCGAGGAAGCGATGGGAAAAAACATCAAAGAGTGGACTGACCAAATGTCTGCAGAAACCCAGAGACTGACAGAGGACAGAGAGAAATGAAGGAAGCTGGTTGCCAAGCTGGTGCCTCAACAGTCTCCAGAGCTACGGGACAGAGGATGACAGCCTGGCTAGGGCCACCAATAACTTCTAGCGGTCTTGGAATAATTCGAAGGGTCAAAGAAATGACAAGTGAAAGGCAGTAGGTCTACCGGTCACCTATTGCATTCCAGGGCTAAGCTATATCGAACTGCGGCTTACGTCAGTCGCCGGGGATCTCTAACAGCACTAGACATTCGCTGGTCAGTGATAGAAGGGCAAACGTGCGACCTCATATTTATTTGTCAAATTACACTAACAATCGATTTTTCTTTTCCTCTGCGCTACGACATTCTATTTTTTGTAGCGTATCGCTTGCGCTTTTGTATCGTGGCTGCACATGAAAAGTAATAAAAGTACGTAAACAAGCATGAATTCACGTATGTAACCGTCGCGGTTCCTCACAGTTAACACAAGCGACAAGACTCTCCCCCTTTCCCCTTTCTCTCTCCCTTTCTCACACACGAACGCACGCACGTATGTACAGACACACCGATACACGCATACACATACACAATTAAACATCTGGAGCCCATCAGTAAAAATACTGACAATGGAAGCTTACACAGAAGAACCCCATGCTAGAGATTAATAAAGAAATCGCAGAAACAGTCTTCCACGATCTTTAAATACCCGATGACTGATTGATGTTTTTACTTTACCCATCCGTTGTTTATTCTCAGTGTTATTTGATGCATCTAATATGTGTGGGTGCGTGTCCTTAAGCGCTTAGCGCAAACGTTTAGTTGTGTTTCAAGCTTTTAAAAAGAACTTTTATTACTATTATGGATGAAAAAGGACAGTACAGAGAAAGAGAAAAAGAGAAACTGCACAGAGAGCGAACTAGCGTGGGAAAAAAAACTAGTGGGAATAGAAAGGAACAACGTAGAAGAAACATGGCCTTCTCGTTGTATTTCTTGTAGTTGTCAACAAGCAAACACGAGGCAGAAACCTTCCAGGGCATCACATTGCTAGGGTGGGGTGCGAGGAAAAGACCTAAATTCGTCTAGGACTGTTTGCATTGTAATTTGTATAATACACGCATTTGTCGGAAGTAGGGGATCTTTGCTCATTTCCTTATATTTTTCTGACAAATCTGTGTGTCTTTTACATACTTCCCAGCCCCCAGGCTCCATTTTCAAACAGTGGGTTGAAATCAATGTCTGGAGACTAAAGAACCTCGATGGTCTGAGCTCTACAGTTCTAATGTTCTAAACAATATTGCAAACCATCTTCCGTATTTCCGAAAGTGATAAGACGCAGTTGTACCATTACTTTAAATATAAAATGCTTTGTACAACATGCTACAGCATGTTCTCGTTAGCAAGTGGACATCCGTGTTGTAAAGCATCCCATTGAAAATCATTATCGATTATGTACATCGCTGTCAGAAAGTAGACGCATAAAGCAGAGCTTTCCAAAGCCATGAGATCATGTGGGCGCAAGAAAGACTCGCCAATCGTTCTAAACATGAGTTTAAACTGCCTCAAACTCAAGTGACGCATGAGGTATACATTATATAAACTATAAAAATTACATTCGTATTACATACATCGGACTTCACACCGCCATCAAAGTGAAATGAAACGATAACTCTCACAATAAGAAGCGTTAGTTACCTACCTTGCCTCGTCTATGTAAACATTTTCTAACACAGACGCAGCATACTCAAGATTTCTCTTCAAGTCTTCTTTGGTTATCTCTTCCTTCTCTAGGCGTCTGGCAATCATCCGTAGTCTGCAACATAGAAAAATCTGCTGACCTGAAATCTTCGAGATGTTCCATTCACATGCCCCTCTTCTCTTTACGTTGACGTAAAATATTTGACTTGCTAAATTCCTAACCAAAACTGATGCCACGTAGCCCATAGTCAAATATCTGACTGGTTCAAAATGAAAACCAAACAATCTCAAAGGAGTTCTTCAGAAGACGTCTTGATAGGAAGAAAATGTAGAACTCAAATTTTAAAAAAAGTTCTTCCTTTCTCTCTCTCTCTCTTTCTAATTTTGGAAAATGTGGGGATTGCTGTAAACTTAGATCTTTAGATGGTTGATTCAGCATCTAGTGAAGCGTTGCAACAATTATTCTGTTCAGTCGATCCTTTATTCCTTACTTCGTTATTTCATTCATTCTTCCTTTTACAAAAATTATAGACGCTGTTTTTTTAAAGTTCATGATAAAGAGAAACAATAGACGTCCTCGCTTAATAAACATATTTAAAGCTGTTTTTCATAGAAATATAAGCTCTATGGCTTGTTGACAGCACCAGCTCTAAGATGAAAAAACTGATTTTTTGTTTATTTCATGAATAAATCGTTCTGTTTTCCAATTCTGTTCGCACATCCATCCAGTTTGCCAGTTACGTTCACCACTGCATTATGCTCGTACCCATGTTTATGAACCGTTCATTGAAGACAGTGTTAATGACTGGGTTGGCTTGCATCAGCGTTCATATTTCGTTTCCCCAAATAATAGTGCCCATAAGGCTTGCTGACCCCGTGAATGTTACGGAACCTTGCATGCATGAAATT
This sequence comes from Lanistes nyassanus, assembly GCA_004794575.1. Lineage (NCBI taxonomy): Eukaryota > Metazoa > Mollusca > Gastropoda > Architaenioglossa > Ampullariidae > Lanistes > Lanistes nyassanus. The sequence continues at coordinate 276,833 of SMGT01014164.1, forward strand.
CTCATACGAACGCTCGCGCAGCCAACATCGGGGCTGATTCTTGCGGCGTTTAAACAGTACTGAGGTGGCCTGCACCTCGTCGTCCGACAGGAAACTCCCATGAAAGGTGTTTGATGGAGCATTTAAATATCAATAGATGTCTTGGGCAGATCAATCGAAATCGCAAATGTTTATTTCTTGCTCCTGATAAGATCCTAGCTAAATAAAGCTCGGGCAGGCAGGTGATTACTGCAGTGGGTTTCAGTGTCTGCGTCCCTTTGCACTCCCTGCGCGTGCATTAAGTAAATGTCTCTTTCGATCTAACTGGTGCTTGATCCTGGGAAAACTAAACAGAAGCAATACGAAACAATCCATTCGGTAAATTAGATGTAACTTAGGGTATCGACCGGTCGTTCCGTCGCCACTTACTCGTTATCCTTCGCTCCCTGTGGCTGCAGCTAGCGATTGTTTTGCTTTAGCGACAAACGGCTGCCAGAGAGAATATGTTACAGAGACAAATGTCCGGTGCTTAAAAACCGTGGGTTGTGTGAGTTTATTGTCCGGAAAGTTTTCTTCGGATGTTTTGTTAGGATGGAAAGGTATTAATTACTTTTTCGGAAACTATTGAAATAAAATTCCTATATCCGTGGTCCATTTCCCACCTACCTCCTGAGGTGAGGTAGTCCTTCAGTGAACAAAGCGATGTCACCACGTGGTGTCTGCGATCAGCCCGAGTTACACCTCTCGTAAAGTCGCGGCATTTTCCAGCAACTTCAGTTCACAGCTACTTCCCAAACCACGTGGATAGACAGGATCAGCACCCCCCTACCATCCCATTCCCTTTGAGTAATTTTTCTTCCTTTTTTCTTTTCAAAGCCTACAGATTGTAGATCGAACAAATTTAATTTAAAAAAGTAAACTACATAGATATAGTCTATGAACATCGGGTACAGCTGCCTTGAAAATAGCAGAAAAATCAAAAGAATACCTTCGAATTTCTGAAATAACTGCTTGTATCCAATGTTATTAAACGACTTAAAAGTAACAAAGGATAAGTGAACACAGGATCACAACCCTCCTCGCGCTGACCTTTACCTAGCACCACTGACCAAGAAGCTAACAGCAGCTCACCGGAACCGGTACGCTTGGAGGTGCTACAAGGGAGGTCACATATTCGATGACTTACGGATGTGACACAGCAGTACAGAAATTATTCTTTGTCAATGTATTTACAATGTAAACGAAACACTCACAAGGGTTAAGCCACGTGTGTAAGAAAGACGGGCTTGCTTCGCCCACCCCGAACAAGAAAGTAGGAAAGTTCCAACAGAGCACATCGCGCTTCTGATATGCTGCTTGTGTTGCGTGACACCCCTTGTTGCGCCCCGAAAGGTGTGACAAAATTCCGGAAAGTTGCTGTCGAAGTCTTGGTCCGCGGCCCTCACTTTCCACCCTCACCCGCCGCCCTCACTTTCCGCCCTTGCCCGCCGCCCTCACTTTCCGCCCTCGCCCGCCGCCCTCACTTTCCATCCTCACCTGATGGAGCAGATGTGGGAGGCCTCTGCCGTCTCGATGGGCGGCAGTTTGTCGACGCCCAGGTCGACAGAGGCATAGGAGTCGACGCTGTCCATGCTGATGCTGGAAGCTCGACTGCTGCTGCTGCCCGTTTTGCGGGAGTTGGTCCGTCGCAGGACCGTAAGCGACCCAGTCCCTGCGCACAAGACACTTTCAGCAATGGCACTAGCCGCCAGTGTACATCAAGTGCGTGCGTGCGTGCGTGATGCCTTATCACCTTTCAGAAATGGGTATACTAGTTTTAAAAATGTCCAGAAGCCAACAGGAGTCTGCATGAAACTCACACACGTTCTCTCTCTCTCTCTCTCTCTCTCTTTACAACATTTAGTCAGACTTTCTCATATCAACTTCAACAGTACCAGGAAATCGTCACAGGAAGTATGGAGTTAGTCGGGCAATGTCTTCCCTACACATCACACTGGTGAAGGCGATATTATATGCACCATTCAAGCCTAATGTTATTAGGAGATGGCCATATTATAAAACTTAAGGTCAGAGAATGCTGATCATTTCTGCGAAGATAATATCCTTGAAAGAAATAAATGACCTTTTCGGACCGTCGAAGAGATTCTCCTAAAGAGATTACAGTGAAATCAAGCGGATCTTTCGATTTGTCTCTAATATAGGTTAACTGCCTTTCTGTCAATCACATATTTTCTGCGAGAAAGCACCAGGTGGACAGCTCCATGACTCTCTTGAACCGCTCGCACGCATTTAGTGACGTGACACCGCGTAGTCTGACCTTTCGTCATGATTTACTGACGGGGCAATGCATAATATATTTAAATATTTTGGGATACCACAGCTTCTGGCACAATAATTATACATTTCTTGTGCTGCAGCCGGTCAGTCATATCAGTATGTAGATGGGGGGGGGGGGGGAATTGTTGCTTAACGTCCCGCCGCAAACTATGTGCATATCAGGGACAAAGTTTACGTCCCACGGACCACCGACCTCCCGCCTCGGAAGCGGACGCCTTAACCACTACACCACCGAGGCGGTGCAGTATGTAGATCGGCTTGACGTATATTTTATAATGAAATTATTAAACACTTTTTGGTTATTGCAAATTAAAGTCATCTGACAATAGGAAGTGAACGATACGGGCCAGAATCACATCGGCTGTTGCCGACATCCGGCCACACATCTTTCGCGCTTCCCGTCGCCGAGCACGTTTGTAGGTCGTGCGAACCAGTTTTCAATATAGGTTATATATCTCTATGCTCTGACCTACTGACGCGACTCCGCGACGCGAATTTTCTTGCTACGGTATAGGTGCTGTGTCTACAAACCAATTTCAAATCTGAAATGAAAATACTCATATCAGCGGCTTTTTCGCAGTGGCTGTCGATTCAATCCCGTGATAATAATAAAAAAACAACCCCACACAACAACAAATTGAAGTAAGGCTCTTAAAGGTACCCTGCTTTGTGTTAAGCAAATATGGATTTTTTTAGTGTGTCCGTTTCTGACAGCCCACACAAGTCCACCGGAAGTAACAACGATGGCACTTACACTGCATTCATTCCGTTGAAGCAGCTCCTTCCGGCTCTTGTCGTGAAACGTCAATGAAGCATCCATGGGTTCTAAAACAATCCCGCTCAATCCGAGTTTTTCTTTGCGTGACTTTTCGAAAGGACATCTCTTCAAACGCGACTGCCGAGTTCCCACCGCTAATAGCTTTACCTCAGCGTGTTCAGTTTAACCCGCAGTTTTTAGAGAGCGGAATGCGTCCTACTTGCCCATTTTTCTGAACAACTTGTCACTTGAGCCCTAGTAACTGATCGACAGCAGAAGCGAGGGACTGCCTAACTGTATTATTGAATGTTCTATTTATCGAGAAGCTAAGAGTCCACCTGAGTCAGTATCGCAGCTGGCTTTGCCATGCAAGCAGCTCTTCATAATCTCTGCTAGTCCAGCTGGCACATTGTTCTAGATATCAGGACACTGAGTGCGTGAAAAAAGATGACTTTGAGCTCGTTGTAAGTGTCAAGGAATTGTAGGACTATCGGATCTGATGACAAAATTTCCGCTAGTTTCTTCGGTGCATTATATTCCAAGTTTTAAAAAAACGGATGGACGGAAAGGACGTTTGCTTCTTAAATAGATCTGTGGTGTCTTTAACCTGACGTTTCGGAAGGACAGCGAGAGAGAGAGAGAGAGGGAGGGAGGTAAGAATGACACAATAATATAAATAAATACAACTAAAAGATGAAGATTCACTCTGACGAAGACATCCATTTCATATCATAACGTGGCAAAGTTAATGAAGAACAAATGGCTGTATAACTGCTAGGCAGTAAACAGACATACCGATATAAGCAGGCAAGGAGACAGGTAGTCAAGCAGCCAGAAGGACCGACATCCCCACTCCCAGCCAGCTTCTTCCCCGCCCCAACCCCACCCCCCAAAAGAGATAAAGGAAATAAGGCAGGAAGTGAGATGAGCTATCCAGCGGCAGACGACTGCTATGGTCTGGTTAAAAATAGAAGACAGTTAAATACTGCTTACTGGATAACTGTCCATTTCTGGCACCCACGCTGCTGTCGTCTTTGGCTCTCTCGGGTGGGTTGGCCACTGGAACACACAAAATGCACCACAAGTTAGCGGACACGACGTGTCTGTTAATTAATCTGAGCCAGAAAAAAATCGTCACATACTTAAGGCTACAACGTCTTGCAACCATCCCGTTATTTTTCGATAGGAAAGTCACGCAGATAGACAGACAAACAAACAAACAAACAAAAAGAAAGAATGAAAGAAAGAAAAACCTAGCCAGTGAAAGCATTTCTCCGCACGCTCACAATGGCATCAGGTTACGCTGCCACTTCTGGAGAAAGACCTTCCCAGCTAATGGCGATAAAGTGGAAGCAAAAATGACTGCCTCACAAGAAGCTACAGTAATTTCGGTCATTTCTAGCCCAGGCATAAGTCACGCCGGTATTTGGCGGTCTGCATGTGTTCGTGCTCGCGTGCTTGTGGGAAGAAAGGACGCGAGCGGTAGGAAGGGAACTGCAAAGAAAGACGAAGCAGTTGCAGGGACGGAGCCAGTCGACACTGAAAGCTGGTGCTCGAGGGAGCGATGACCATCTTTCTTGTCGTTAAGAAATGAGTAGAAGTCGCTGGCACTTCGTGCGGGAGGTACCCGTGATGGATTCCCTTCCCTCGTCCTCCCCACTATTTTGTAGGAGAGTGTTTAGGCGTCCGTCCACTGGGCCTGATCCTAGTCAGACATTTTCTATGTGCATCGGAATATTCTAAGAACCACACCTCCAGGGATGGTTGAAGTAACTATGGCAGCGCCCGTCGATGCCTTGAAAGTAGTTGCAGCAGTAGCAGCAACAGCACCAGCGACAACTTCTGCGCTCGTTAAGTTGTAAGAACGGAATGGGACAGAAGAGAGCGCCCGCATCCCCTTTCTACAATAATAAAGCAACGCGCAAACGTTCACGCAGAATCGCAAGAATGTTTCGACATCCTTTCAATTTAAAATTGTTTACGATTGTTTAAACAAGTAATCTTCCCATACAGAGAAGGACGGAAAGACCGACACACGAACACGCAGATTCCGAAAAGTCCAGACACGACCTGGCTGACTGCTAGACAGACACGACCTGACTGACTGCTAGACAGACATTCGGACTAACTTCTAGACAGACACGACCTGACTGACCGCTAGACAGACACGACCTGACTGACTGCTAGACAGACACGACCTGGCTGACTGCTAGACAGACACGACCTGACTGACTGCTAGACAGACATTCGGACTAACTTCTAGACAGACACGACCTGACTAACTGCTAGACAGATATGCGGACTAACTGCCAGACAGACATGCGGACTGACTCCCAGGACAATAGACAAAGCATTATTTTCTCCCAAACAGCTTAAGAAAAGGAGCAAAACGGCTGAGTAACAAAATGAATGGGTACGTCATCGTGTCTATCATCGCTCATCCAGTCCAAAGATTCTGAGCGATTGTCACCCTCAGCCCTATTTGATGTTGTTGTATTAGTTTGACGCAGTAGTGGCGAAAGCGTATGGTGGGAGTGTCTGCGGGGGAAAGGGGGGTATGAAATAATCACATCTGAAGGCTACAGTCAAGAAAGAAAATCTGGAAACCAAATCAGCAAATGGGGTTTTAAAGACCGTTAAGACAGAGTGTTGGTCCACGAAGCTTCGTCGCAGGGTTAAAAGACTGGCGCTCAGCCTTGGCTCCAGGGCACAACCTAATTGGGTTTATACCAGCAAAAGGTTAAAGACAACCTAGACGCAGATTAGCTCTGGATTAGCATCCCCGGGGGCAGACAAGCAAGGCCTGAGCTTTAATGAGATCTCTTCTGATTCCCTCCACCCACCCTTTGCAAAATATAACTGAGGAGGGCAATCATACACGCCGTGTTACTGTCACAGCCCCAGCGTCAGAACCTAGAACCCAGACCAGCTTGTCAGGGCAGCTGGTTTACACACGCCAGCTCACTGCCAAATCACGGAGCGTCAAGTCTCTCCCCAACCCCTACACGACAAGACAGTCCTGTATCGAACGGGACTAGACTCTTCCGCGTGACGAAAGAGATCCCAAGTGTTCGTAGAATTTAAAAGGAAAAAAAAACAACAACACGCGCTTGTTTGGAACACTTCATCTCAGTCTTTTATGGAAACAAACACGACGGTGTAGCCGTTGTGTCGCCGGAAACTCGTTTATCATGAAAGCTCCCTTTTGAGTCATCTCAATCGGTTCGTCTGGTGCCTGCAGAGGTGCTACCAACGCGAGAAACGCGAGTGACGGTAGCTAGTGACATCAAAATTTCTTGTTCACTCACGTTTCTTGCGTCTGTAAGACTTGCTCTAGACGACTATTTCCCGATCTCCCAATCTGTTTATCGTGGAGTTTGTTTGTTTGTTTTTTGGTGCGGGAAGAGGTGGATGGGCGAGAGGAGGGAAGTGATAGTTATTCCGACAGCTGCACGGTAGCCATATCGATCAGCGAAGCTGTAGATGGCTCGGCATAGACTTGCTAAGGCATGGCGCGCGTGCGCATCGCCTTTAATAAGTCTCGTAATCCGCGCATGACTTGCAGCACGACTAGAACTGTCTCGCCAGCGAGTCTCCACCCCAGCACGTAAAAGCTGTAATTCACTGGAGCCAATCAAATGGCGAGCTCTGTTTTGGATGCGTAAAAAGGGGAGCCAATCAAATGCCGAGCGATGTTTCGCAAGTCCTTCCAGTGGGGGGGGGGGGGG
>SMGT01014164.1:283646-300484 GCA_004794575.1 Lanistes nyassanus
GGATGTTTCTTGAGGAGGGGTTTACGGTAAGGGTAGGGGTTAGGGTGGGGGATAGGATGGGGTTAAGGTTGGGGTTAGGGGAAGGGGAAGGGTGGAGGGGTTATAGGCAGCATGATCTTCCAGGAAAACGTTTTCAGGGGTGACCCTAAGAGATTAGCATATTTTATGTAAGACTGCATTTTGATTGGTTCTCGTTTAAAAAAAAAACTTTTTTAAGCTCCCCAGCTCGAAGTCGAAGGCCAGTCGCTGCCAGCATTATCAACAAACAGGTGTCACGAACTCTCGAACAGACAAGCCGGTCTAAGAACTTTATTATCGTAGCCAACACAGACCAAAGCAGCATAAATTTCACAGAAGTGTTGGGTAATAATAATATCAAGACAGAGCATGAATAAAACAAGTGTAACAGCCAAGTCGCTTATCAGTTCTATCCCTGGCTTTGGGAACGGGGTTTCACCCAGACCTTGAAAGCGTCCCTACTTGGGGGGGGGGCAGGAAAAGCAAATAAATCAAGATAATGAGTGAAATCATAAATAATGTCTAAAGAAAGTTTTTAAAAGGTTGGGGGAGATTTAAGAGAATGATTACAAAATGGTAAAAAAATGCGAAATACAGCTGAGTCAACTCCAGGAAACTGACGACAAGGAAGGGAAGAGAATCGAGAAGAATAAAAGAATAATTACCTAAAACATGATGATTGAGAAGGAGGAGAGATAGAGCGCGCGAAGGAGAAAGACAAGCGCAGGAGATGAGCAGCAGGAAGAACGGAAACAGACAAGAAAACAACGAAACTAACAGAGCTGCGCGTTAGAATAATCAGCGACATGTTGATTAGTCCTATCACCTGAACATCTGCTCTTCTGGTCCCGCTGGATAAGCCCAGGATGGCGATGGCAACAGCCAAAAAAAAAAAATGACGAATAAGATGAGGAAAAAGAATCCACGACGATTCTCGCAAGACGGACTACAGGGAAATTAAGCCACGCAGAGCAGACAAAAAGTGCAAGATCAAGGGAGAAGAGATGGAGGAGAATCACAGAAACAGAATTAACTCTTTGGGGACACCGCAGACGGATGTCGATCGACGGCCGACAGACCGTTGAGGCCACGCAGATTGGCACCCGTCGACAGATTCAAGACTTTGCAGTGACTTATTTAACAGTATAAGGGAAGTAAACTTTGTATCGTTGTAAAACTCTATCATCGGTTGTTTCCCCTGCACTGTCTAAATGAGTTTCGGAAACAGTTTCGGCTTGCCAACCAATGTTAAGTGCAGTGACTGACCGGTCTACTTCCGTCAGTCAAAATGGCTACACGTGCGAAGAGAATCTTTCGTCTATCTGCGGCCCTGCGTTTGTGTACTTCAAGGGTGGAATTACGTTTTAATTCAAAGTGGAACCATTCACCAACAGATTCAAAGTGGAATACTCCTGATAATTGGATTTATTTACCTGTGGGAAGTGGTCAAGCAGTGAAACCTCCTTTTGGTTCAATTTTTTGTGTGTGCAAAAAGTGACTACATTTGGCACCAAATAGTAAGCACTATTTAATATTTCTAACTAAAAGTGTTGTTTGCATTGGAATGTAGAAGAATAGATCTTTCTAAACATGTAAACTAGATTAGTGTGCGTGTGGTAGTTTTTAAGGAGTATTATTTTTAAAAACGGGTAAATCTATGCGGCCTCTATGGTTTCTACATAGGTCTTAGCCTGTGTCGCGAAAGAGTTAATGTTCCGTGAATCCGGGGGGGAACTGTCATCAGCCCTTCCTCCCGGACTTCGTCCTGACCTTCCCCTGTCCCACCTCTGCGCGAGATCTGTTGGCTGCGAGCTAGCAAGAACTGCCAAGAGCTGCCAAGAGCTGGCTGTTTTCGTATGCATACAGTTGGCCCCAGACTCGCGCCCGTTCTTACCCCAGCCAGCGTTCTTTGATTGCGGCGCCGAACACAGTATCTACATTTAAATGATAAATTTGCCGCGGGGGCTGCCGTGCAAGCTGCGAACAGTTCCTCAGACTGAAGGGCAGCGTGCAGACAACAGAAATGACTAACGTAGGTGAGCGACTCTTGGCTGCAGCTTCATCCTCAGTTAAGTCCCAACACTGGAATGAACGGAGAATAGAGGCGGTGTGGCAGGATTTGATTCCCGCCCTCCCGGCGGCTGAATCGGGAGTAAGCAGGCCCGCCCGGCTGTCTGGCCGGCGGTGTTCGATTGCATGGCTTCAAGCCTGAGGGACGGTCTGTGCAGAAGGGAACAAAAGACTTTTCGAGGGACAGGCAACGTACACGCGCTCGCCAGGAAGGCAGTCCTGCCATTAAAGACAAAAATGTCTCCAGCTTTTCCTGAAGCTTTTCAGCTCGCGCTGTAAAACAAAGTGCAACAAACAAGGGTTCTTCAGACTTTACAAGATTTGCCTACAGGCACAGGCAAAGAGCAGTAGTTTAAACTGCAAATGAAAGCGCAGCTCAAACGCAAAAGCATGCCCATTTGCTAAAAGTGTATAGAAAGAGGGTTGTTTTTTTTAAATGAAACGGGAAACTCAGTTTTCGAAATGATAAAGGACACTGCCGATGCTGAAAGCTCTAATGAAAACGTCTATGTTGAATAAATGAAATGCAAATCGCCCTTGTATACACCTGCACACCTATTCATCAATACACTCTCCCCTAAACACAGAAGCTAGAACACAGATCCTCTTCTGGTTCTTCAATGCTGCAGAACCGTCTCGCTTTCCTTGCCTCCCTCCCTGTCTCTCTCTCTCTCAAACACAGGCACATTTTCACAGTACACATAGATACAAGCAGAGACACGCTGATTCAGTCGCCCACGCACACTGACAAATTTACTATTGTTTCCCCGGCTATAACAAAAGCAGCGTCTGTTAAGCCTGCCAGGAGCCACTCTATTCGTTATGCATGCGTTCCAACAGGTGTAAAACATTCGTCAAGATGAGCGGCTTTCAATGTCTATCAAGTTCTCAGCCGTTCATCGGGTGGCAAGGCTCTTTCGCAGCCGCGATTACCAGACTATCAATGCCAGATCCCAAACTGTCATTTCCATATAGTGTCCTTCACCTGATGTTCTTCTAGCTGTCTGATGCCGTTTTAAAACGCTGATGCGTAGAGACCCTTTCAGCCAGAATGGGTTTAAAAGAGGCCCCCCCTCCCTCCGCCCGGAATAAAGTGTCGTGTCCAATGGGCACGAGTCGATTGTAGAATCCATCAAACGGATGCATTTTAGGTATCTTGTGAATGCTCCGTCCCTGCCCCATTTAACTGCTTTGTTCCTCTTTTTTGTATTTTCATGCTTTAAGTTATTTTTTTCTACTTCCCGTTTGTTTAATTTTGATAATTTTTTGTGATATTATATCTGTACCCAAGGTTGGCCTTTGGTTTGGGCAAAAGGGGTCAGACACATATCTTGCAGGGAATGTTCTCTTATTTTTTTTGGACAATTCTTGACGTCAGGGCTTCCCATTGCTGTGTAAACATATTGCCGTTGATTCATTTTTGTTGCGACAACAGATTTATTGTCATTATTGTTACGGAAGTACTGCCTGGACAAATGCCCTCAGTCACCATACAAATTTGTGAACAAAAATTCTCGGTATAATTTATTATCAATATATCATTTATAATTATTATAGCACTCTCTCACAAGAGTGCCAGCAAAAACTTCTGCTATCTGATTCGCCCAACATGAGAAAAGAACAAGGATTATCAGGAGAAGAACTGAAAAAAGGTACCTTACGTTTAAGAACTGCTGATTGAAATGGCTGTCGATCTTAACCAGAATATCGAAATCGATAATTTTAAAAAACCATGTAACAGCATGGTCGTATTCTGGCCGTTTCTAGATCGTGAACAGCCCTTCAGCTCACCTCACAGACGGCCAGCGTGTCTTCCCAGGCCACGACATCCACGACATCCACGACTAAACAGAAGGCAAGTATATCGCTCTCTGACACAGCGAGGTCCTCGTATGGAAACCGTTTGGCGGACTGGTGCAATCAATATGGCCGCTATTTGTTCCTGTCTGCTGAATGGAAACGGCACCAGGACTCGAGGCTGGGACATGGTGGAGGGTTCAAGAGAGTGTTAGGAGGAGAGGGGGTGGGTAAACGATACATCTAAATACATCCTGACCTTTCTTTGTTATCCATCTGCTCCACTTTGTAACAGGACACTCGTTCTGGGGCGTTCTGCGACGTGAGCAAGCAACATAAAATCCCGAGAACGTACTTTAAAAAAAAATGCTGGCATCAGTTTAAAGTATCAGTGTTTGTTTAATTTTGATCTGGCTCAGTTACAATGATAGCTCTCTCTCTCTCTCTCTGTCTGCTCAGCGCATCCTTGCGAGTGTGAGTGTGTGAGTGCGAGCGGGCGGATGTGGATGGATTTTAACCTGGAAATCCTCATTGTACGAATATGCAGATTTATGCAAAGACGAAACGCCCTTATATCCCCCAAATGCTGAAAGTCAACATTTTCCAGAGAAATAATTATATACGTTTCCTTTTTGAGAAATCACACATTCGCGCAGTCACGAAAAGTCTATTATACAAAAATCTCTCCTAAAGTTCATTCGCCCGACTCTACTCCATCCTCGAATCTCAATGAAACTGCGCATAATAATCTCCTTCCATCAACCAAAGAAGCAAACGTTGCTAAGGGGCACCGCACATTCACAAAATCGAGGTACGATTTATGGAATCGGACGGTAACGTCGCGTTGCCTGAAGCCCCAGATCTTTGATGTTAGTGGGTGATGCCCTTAAGACTGATTATTCAGTTAAGACCACCGGAATGGAATGGATTTCGCACTGTGCTAACAATGGACTCCGTGTCCAGTTGTGGATCATTACTCTGACACATTCGTTGTCTGGGGCGCCATTATCTGCTGATTGCAACCACACAGTGTAGTTGTCATGTGTTGTGTTATGACTACCAGTATACAAACAAAAGATTGTTATAAAAACAAAGACACTGACATCTTTTCTGTTATTCACGGGTTAGGTTCACATGAGTGAAAATAAAACAAAACAGTGAAGAAGATGGCCAGACACGCAGACAGACACAAGCGCGCTCACGCTCACACACATGCGGAGAGAGAGAGAGAGAGATAAATCAAACAAACTGGTCGACACTGCAGATGATACGTCTAGCATAAAAAAGAACATTTGTCTCTAAGATGCGGAGGAGAGGAAAAAATGATCAGACGATGGACAAGAAGACAACGATTCGAAACAGATAAACGAGGCCCACTGCTATAGATGGTGACCTATGACATTAGCCAAGAAAGCTAATCGTGGATTTTGTTCCGTTAACGAGGTTACAGCACTCAGTGCAGTCTTGCGGACGAGGAGAAGAGCAGCATGAAGAACAGGGCAGAAGTTGGAGAGAGGGAGGTGCAAGAGAAGTGGGGGAGGGGGAGACAGATGTCCTCCTGGGATGCAGCCCTAGGGTAAGTGATGTAATCTATCTGATGTCGCAGCAAGTCGTTGAGACTGCCAACAGAAGTAATGTGTTTCGTGCTCAATGCCCCTAACGACGAGACAGAAAGCGGTCCCTGGAAATGATGCGGCTTGGCAAGCCGAGACTTCTGCCGACCTGGCAGGACAGAGCAGTAGAAGTCAGAGGTCAGTGCGCATGGCAGTCACGCAGCAACAGACATGCTGGTTGCCTAGGCTGCAAGAAGCATTAGGGCTCCGACCCAGTAAAGCGCTGCAAGTACGAGACGCTTAACGCCGATGTCAGCAGTACGCGCGAGATCTACTTTCGCCAAATGTCAACCGCTTCAGGACCTAACAACCAAGCGAGCATTGCCTTAAAAACAATTAAAAACTTAAAATTTTAGTAAATGTATCAAAACCAATGTCAGTGAGCGGGCATGAAATAATGTCGATGACACTGATCAGACATCTAAAGAGATCGAGTGAGGAAAGAAGCAATGACAGAAAGTATGAGATGACAACTGGTGCAAAAGAAAATAAAAGATACGCGAAAAAAGAATCCCGGACTAGTCGGGAAAGCTGTTTACATAGCGAGTAATCATTTTAATACGTCACGATGCCCAAAACGATTGTCAACAAATAATAACTGTTTATTGTATAATGCCATGCCAGAAACATAGGCTATATCATGAAAGGGGGAGTAGGAGAAAAAGTGAGGAGGGGGAGGAATTGGAAGGAAGCCGGAGCACCCGCATAAAATCCTAGACGGCCAGCCCTGTAAACAGGTCCCACAGCCAACCAAAGTACCACGGGTTCCGAACCCACAACCTCTGCATCGGTAGCCAACACGCTTTGCCGCTATGCCACGGACTGCCCCACACCAACAGTGCGAGGGAGGGGTGGAAGGCAGGGTGAGGGGGAGGGATTCGGGTTCAAGACAGACTATTATATTAAAGAACAGAACCCGCTGCCTGGGAGCTCTTTCTCTCATAAAAGCGGTCGCAATGTGTATTTTGCGACCATGATCCGTGTGCAAAGGAGATACGAACACCCAGACAATCCAGGAATAGCTGGAATCGGCTGCTCTATGACGCAAGCAATCAGCCATTCTGTCACAAAGAATTAGAAGTGACACAACAAAGATAGACAAGCCCTACAAAGGTCTTTGTCTGAGGACGCTGCTGCTTTAATCTTCTTTCCCAATATCTCACATTGAAAATCTCTCGCTGCTAACATCTTCTAAGGCTCCTGTGGCTTTATCGTATACCTTGAATAGCTTCGTTAATATTCTGCTCGTTCTCAAACATGTCTTATCATGCATTTTCGTCTTTGCTTGTTAATACGCGTATTATAATAAGTTTCACGAGTATGGGGTAGGATTACTTTCATTAACAAAAAGATTTAATTGGAATGGATTTTATATGCGAGGAAAATCTACATTTGAGGAATAACTTTTCCTTAAAAGTAGATACATTACAAAATGTATTGTGTAACATTTTCTTCAAAATATAAACGAACGAACGAACGAACTGACGAATGAGTCAGTCAGTCAGTCAATTAACCAACCAACCAACAGCTAGCGTTCACATGGCAGTGACTTCGTTCATATTAGTGTGAGTTGACGCTGCGTGCTGCGCTTTCATAAATTTAATGTCATATCCAGTCATGATGTCAAGCAACCATTCACTTAGCACCTCCCTCTATCTAGCATTTTCATATTTCGTTTTCTCTAAGCAGCTGCACTAAATATCGAACAGAAAATAGTTTATTAACGATAAAAGACAAACCATATGCCACAAATTCATAATCTTCTAAGTAGCGACGCTTGGCTTTTTATTAGAAATGAACGTCTGAGAGTTGTTTTTGATATGAAATGTAAAAATAACCTTGAAGCAAATGCTTGCTTTTAACGGTGAAAACTCCAAGCAGAAGTCGTAAAAAATGCCAAATGCGTTATCACTGTCAATGTGACATTTCGAAAGACAAAAAGCGTGAAATGTCAAACAATTCCGTCATATTTCAGGAGGCTTATAAGGCGAAAATTTCCAAATTTTATGTGCTTGCATGACGTCTGTTTTGTTTGTTTGGTTGCCTGGTGTTTCTTTTTTTTTTTTTTTTTAGTCTTCCACTGTGGCTCGAAAAAACAGTGTTTATCTAGCACCAGAAACGCATCATAAACAAACCCTTGCTAAAACATCGCCTTAGCGGGTTTTGAAGTGTCGAGAAAATAAATCGAGAGACACCTTATCTGTGACTTCGCTTAGACAGACTGTGACACTCAAAGAAGTGACACATCACCAACTGTAAAAGCGACACGCAAAACTCATAATGTGACATACACTGTCCAAGCGTAAGAGTTTGTTTAGACAAAAGGAAATTCACATAAGTCTTGCGTGCGGGACAGACTGCTAGGCTTCCGGTGTGCAGTACGCAAGACATACGTGGAACTTACTATTGCCAAAACACCAATCGTCAGTGGTTGACACAACAAACAGTACAACGGCGACACCTAGGTCAGAAATCGTCTAAACTTACGACTGTGCACCCGCCGTTGTCTCCGAAGCTGGCTAGTCCGTGGAAACTCCATGGCAACTTCAAGGTCAGGTAGCTTAGCGACACCCGATTTAAGGCAGTCTTTGATCGCAGACCCAACACGGAAGTACGATAAAGTACGCTTCAATCACCTGCTTATTGACTTCATGTGACCAGGGCCTGGGGCACGCAAAATGTCGATGGGTCCTGCCTCATCTGTAATGTTTTCCAGGTATCACAAAAAACAAAAAACAAAACAAAAAAACAACCAACCAACAAACTAACATTCAAAATCTGAAGCACTGTTGGTAGACTTCACAATTGCCCTTAGGTAGTACGATAAGCAGGCTGGCACTGTTTGAGAGATTATGTCGAGGACAGCGCTATACTTCCGTCATTGTCATCATCATAATTATCATCATCCTCTGCATCATAATCTCAAGACTGCACAGTCATCGTCACTGAGTCTCGTCGCCGCCTTAGTACACGACTGACGGCGATGCCCGGAAAACTTCCCCACGAGCTCCGACTGTACAGTGGAGAAAGGCCGGGGACAAGTGGGTGGCCGGGAGGCCAACCGATTCCAACGGCTCAAATCTCCAGGCGGCTGGTGGCCAGTCAGCGGTCCCGTTCCAGACACGCACAGAGCGACAGGCAAACTGGCGTTCTGGGGCTAGGGCCAGAGGACACTGGCAGGTGCCTTGTCGTGTGTGCGTTACGCAACCTGTTTGCGACGCACGCACGTGCCCTCTGTACTATTTGTGGGCAAACTTGCATTTATCCGTCGCTCCGCTCTGGAGAAAAGGCAGATAGGTCAGTCCATAATCAGCCTGCTCAGTTTGTTCATATCGCTGTGTGGTTTCGTAACAGACCACTGAAATGTCGTCGGTTATATTTTGAACTTCAACCTTTACCGGTACACACAAACCACCTTGAAGTGACTGTTTTTCGTTCTTTCGTCTGTAGACATCAAATGGCGCAGTAACGTGTTTACCTTCGGTGTATAATTTCTTTTGCTTCCGACCAATTTATTTGCAAAGCGCAAGGTTTATTCTTCCACATTATTGTTACAACTATTCGCACTTTGGTCAGCCAAACGCTTCTATGAACTGACAGAAGTGACATTGAAAGTTTACTTTCAATACTTTCTTTGAGCAATGTAACATTCGTCAACATTTATTTTCTTTCTTTCTCGACCCCACTATGCCTGTCTGTGTTTCTTGATTTTTGTCCCCGATCAGTTTTCACGTTACCTTCTCTCACAGTTCTAAAGTGTTCTCTTCTATATACTGTATCGCCGAAAAAGCCGTGTTTGCAAAGCGGTGGCTAGTTCCAGATTATCCGATGTGGAAAATTTCACTAGTCTGTGTAGAATCGAAAAACCATTCCAAGACTCCAAACTCCCCCGCAGGATTGAACAAGGAAAACAAAAGTATGCTTCAGTGTCCAGGAAATTGCAAAGGCGCCATCTGACTACCACACCCACTCAAGTGCCTGGCTTCCTACTTGGCATGCGCGCTGTTAGCTTCCGGTTCAACTCGCACCCTAGGACGACGTTGACTGGGCACAGCGTCGAACTAACCACAGGCTTTCGCGTCCTCCCGCGTTACGTCACTCGCAGGGCCGAGGATGAATATGCCATCGGCGTACATCCAGTCAGTCGATACGCAACCTCCCAAGCTGTTCGTGACGCCCAAACTCATCCACCTTTCCGCTACCCTCCCCCCACGCCTGTAGGGGGAGGGTAGCCGTCTATCCTGCCGACTTTCCGGTTTTCGGCCAGGAGTACTGTCGTTGTTGTTGCGGCTAGTGTCACCACCACCACCACCGAGCCAAACAGCAGCAGTAACGACAGGAACACTAAGGGCTGTCGAAGACCAGACGCGTGGTTCGCTTCTCACCGTGCTGGCCACGCCAGGTGGGAGGGCGGGGTTGGATTGGAACTGTAGGCTCGGACCCCGTGCCGGCGAGCAGGCGCGTAAGGGAACGAGCGATATGTGAGCGTGTGTGTACGTGCGTGAGGGCGTTTTCCTATTGTTGGCTGGCTTGCTTTTTTTTATTATTGTGTACCCTTTAGCCTGAGTACGAAACGTAGACAGACAAAAGTATGGCTTCAAGGTTGTGCTTGTTTATCAGCGTAATGTCGGCTTCTAACCAGAGCTGTGATATCAACTTCAACTATAGAAAATGCCATGCCGCGTTTGTTTATTTAACAACACCCGATCCTGAGAGCGAACGTCAGGTGCACGCGTGTGGTAGTGGGGAAGGGAAACAACAAAAAAAAGGGGGGCGCCCGATACCTAGAGAGGCAGAGAGGAAAGGAGAGAGAGAAAAAAACGTGACAGAGTGGGCAGACAGACGGGTTAGGGGTGAGGGAGAGAAGAGAGACAGAGGGAAAGAGAGAGAGCTGTATGAGACACGTTGAAGAACAAGGATACAGACGAGTGAATGATGAAGGACAAGAATGCTGGAAGAGCAGAGGCTTCAGCTAAGAAGGAAGGAAGCGACAGAAGGAAAGTCGATGGATGCAGTCAGCTTTATTTATAAGCCGCTGCCGCTGGCAGTCTGCATGACGGGTTTTCTCTCACAATCTGTGTGGAAATCTGCATGCGACACGCCTTACGGTTTTTATTATTATTATTTTGTTCAGTGGACTTTTCTGGGAGGGGGTGGGGAGCGGGCGGGAAGACAGGTGAGGCGGGTAGGCAGTTTGTATGGACCGATTTACTATCTTAACATGGGCAGCCCTTACACGGACACGCGTGCGCGCATATGCGCACAGTCCTGCGCTGTCACGAACGCTAAATCACGCGTGCATACATGCCCACGCATGCGAACACACGAACGCACCAGCACACATGCACAGTGACCGAGAAAGAGAGATGTAACCTAACGTGTCTCTCGTTCATATTATCGCGGTGACATCAACACTCCAGCCGTGGCGGCAACACGTCCACTACTTCCTGGCACCAGGGTCTGCAACTTGACAATTATCCAGCCAGGGTTTTTTTTTCTCTCCGGGCAGGGATGCAGGCAAGCCGCACGTGCCAGTGGAAGAGAGGGGAAGGGAGCCGCCAGGGGACTCCACTTAATGTACAGGCGGGGACAGAACTGCATGAACGAGTCAGGATGAAAGCAGTTAGGCGCAAGAAGGGTATTCCGCCCCCCGCCCCCCCCAACAGCCACCTTTAGAAAACAGCTAGGTTAGCTGTCGCTACGGCCGTGACAGCTAGCAGACGATATACAGCTACAGCGATGGAGTTTCGCAAGATAAAATTGGAAACAGCGCGGGGCAGCGATAAACCACGATTGGTTTCACAGGTAATAGTGGGCTTTATAGCTCTCCCCACCACCCCACTGCCTGCTTCCCTTCCATCCCTGTCCTCTGTTTTCCTCCTGACCTTCTCTCTCTCTCTCTCATGCGCATTATTGTGTATTTTTTCCATTCTAGGACGGAAGTATCATCAGCTACATGTATACCTATACATGCACACGCTGTAATGCTTTGTACAAGATTTCATGTATGCTTGTTCATAAACATGTTTATGTTGCCCCCGAGTCGAGTGAGTATACTTTTAACCAGGGTATGTACTGTCGAACAACAATGTATGTGGTCGGTAACTGACCTAATGTTTTGTCTTTGTATCTGTAACTACCCCTCGGCGTGACCCAACGCCTGGATCAATAAACCCGAAACTCCAACTCTTGTGCCTGCGCTAACATGAGCATGAGTAAATCAACGCTAACCTGATTGTTATCCACACATTTGAGAAGCCCTCCTAATTAGCACACATACCGTTACTGTGTGATTAGTCTAACGACCTTGTGAAACTAAACTTGGCCAGCAGAGTTTGTTCACGTGCTAATGGTTTGGCTGTTTCATCACGTCTCCCTCTCCAGGTAACGTTTGGATATACACGTTTTAAACGTTGTTTGGTGTTTTGATAAGTATGCAAATAAAATCGCTCGCCTACAAACGTGATACATGAGTGGATTGTCCAGCTACTTGAAGTTTTTTTCTGGCAGTCACACATTAGAGGGAAGTGTTGCAAAGAGGCTGGCGTCTCCTATCATAGGAAAAGATGTACGTAGAATGCACAGGGCAAAATGACATGACAAAAAGCCAGAAATATTTCAGCAGAAGTTAGTCGGATGCCGGGACCTGTAGGAGAGTGGGGAGGGGGGGAGTCGGCATTTTCTAACTCGATACTTCCACCAGAGAATGTGTGTTTGGTTTGGTCAGTTTTACAGCTGGCGGGCGAAATGGATATTGTGAATCAATACAGAAATGACTATAAACAAGAGTACTGTCTTTCCACTCAGCCCAGCTACGTATCTTGACGGCCTGATTAATGTCCTGCATCTTGCATTCTGGCCTTCACAGCATATTTCGTGCCTGATTGTGTGGCATAATCCCGAACCTACAGTTTCTTGCTCAGTTATAATAACCTGTGTCTTAACACGGGTATCACTCCCTAGAATGTCTCGCCACACTACCTGTGCTCTCTCTTTCTCTCTCAGATAATCTCCTCTCTCTGAGAGCACATGTATTGTGTGGCGAGACATTCTAAGGACTGCTACTCTTGACAGGACGAAGCTTAAGACATAGGTTATTTCCCTTGGACCGAACCCGCTCTCCTACCTGGTCAATAGTCAGGTCAGTGAAACAAAACTTCAGAGACGCACACTTCGTTCAGAAGACAACCTATCTCCACATAAAAATGTTGAATACAGAAGAATCCAAGAGTGGCCAAGAAAATTAAAGACACACCAATGAAGGTGTTACGTAAATGTTCTTAAACCGACGAGTGTTCGCCTCCAGTCCGGTTCAGAAAAGCCTACATATCTGTTCTCAACAGTTTCTTAATTCAAGACATTTTATGGTGAACATCAATAATAGTTGACACATAGTACATTTTTAGTGTGGTATTACATCAATGGCAACCGTAAACATACAGATCAATAATGTCAACACAATAGATAAGGTAGATGTACAGAGAGAGAGAGAGAGAGAAGGGAGGAAAGAGAAGGGGGAGAAAGGAAAGACAAGACAAGCAGAGTAAAGGGAACTTCCACTTCTTATAAATGTCTTGGTGGGGAATATGAAACGTGCGATTTGTAAGGATGTATCTGCAAACGAATTTTTTAAAATATGGTATCCAGTTTTGGGATAATTTGTCTTTTTTTTACAATTCACTTGGTGGTAATATTTTTCTATCCGGTATCTTGCTTGAACTTCCTTCATGAAAGCACCAAAACGGATGTGTCTATTTAAACATCTACGTCGATAAACGTGAAATTTAGCCATAAATAAAATCAAATTAAAAATTAAAAGTCTTGTCTGTTGTACGGTCATTGTCAATACCAAATATAATTAGCTGTTTTCTGAGTTCTAATCTTTCACAGTGCACACTCTTCTCCTTCAGTCTTGTAAAAAGCATGTCCCAGAAGTTTTATACAATACTGGAGTCAAAACATAAATGTTCAATTGTCTCTTCAGACAGTGAACAGAACGAACATTGGTTTGAGTCCCTTAGTCTAATACGAACCAATAGTGAACTGGTAGCTATGATGTGGTGGTTTTTTCGGTATTGAAACCATCTAAGTTTCGTACCTGGAGTGGAAATAAAGGGTTGGATAAAGATGTCTTCCCATCTAAGGTCTGTAAAACCCTTCTCCAATTTTTTAACACATGTTGGAGTTGTACATGAGCATAAAAGTTTTTTATATATTGTTTTTGTACCCCTTTTGTGCTTAATTATGACCTGGAAAGGTGTAGGGCTTTCCCCCTCTTCTTTCCCTGTTCCTTGCCATAGCTGATATAACTTTCTTTTGTATTTTGTAATCATCGTTATTCTGCTACAGAAATCTGAGAAATGTATATCTACATCATACTTTTGGGTGTTCCATGCTCGTCTAGGACATCTCCAATTTTCGTTATGTTGCAGGCTAATACTTTAATGCCCCAGAACTTTATTGAGCTTCTGTTTGTGTCATGGGGACGAGTCGTGAAAATGGCGCAAAAAGAGCAAGGACTCAATACAGCTGCTTATTTTAATCAGTGACATCGAGATAATAATGTGTCAGTACGGCTTTTTTTTTTACTGCTGCACAGTAATGCCAGAAAATGTATTATTCTTTACTTAATCTGGTGAAAAGGCAGATTTTGGCCGAACACACGTGGTACCCGAGCAACAGCTGCTCCATTGTACATTAGAAAGGGTGCAGCTTTACTTAGCTTTGATTTTTACAAATCGTGGATTTCGGTGAGCGAGCCTGGAATGTGCTTTAGTAACCTATTAAAGTAGACAGCATTAGAGCTGTAGACGAATAACACAACACTACAATTTGCTGCTGATTTCCTCTGTCTCTGTTTCCTTTTACAATTCGTGACCATTTATTTTACATTTCTGATTACCCTTTGCTTGTGAACACGTCTACTTTCACTCTAACTTCTAGGACCTCTTTACGTGCATCTGGTAAAAAGGAAAGAAAGAAAGAAAGAAGGTAGAAATGACATAAAAAGTACAATCAAAATTACATTTATAAAAATCAACAGAAAGCAAAGGATTTCAAGGATGAAGAAGATGAGAAGTTGCTCTGTGTGTGTGTGTGTGTGTTGGGGGAGGGGGTGACAAAAATCTGTAAGGAAGTAACAGTACAGAAGACGCGTTACATTGCGCAGCTTGGAACGGAACAGTGTGCACTCACTGTCCTCAGAGACATTCCCTCACCTGTCATCCACCGGCCTTTCGACCTCGTGTGATGAGGTCGGAGCCGTTCTTACAAATCACGCGAAAATTATTCATGGCAAACAGTTGGCAGCACCAGCACTGCTCACACTCCTCGGATCCGTCAGCGAGTTCCAGGCGGCAAGCTTGGCGTGGCGTGCACTCGGAAACGCGAGGCACACAGCAAGCCAGAGAGACAGAGACATGAGATGAAGGGGTGGTCTAGATCGATAAGAGGGCACGTGGATGTAGCTGCTGATTGGCAGGCCGGCTGGCTGGCCGGTTTTGTTTAAAGGTCGCTGGAAAAGCTATGCGGCCTGGCGAACTGCTGCCGTCACGATTGATGGCGGTTAATGAGGACACTTGTAGCAATCAACACCTGAGCAAACAGGCCCGACGAGCAGAAGGGTTGTCCGCCTTTGTTCTGTCCTAATCAGCTTGCTCACTGGACCAATCAGTACAGACACACGTGCACACCTGACTAGCACGCACGCATGCACGCACGCACGCGTGCAAGCAAGGAAGCGATGATTAGCGCGACTGTAATGTTTGTCGCACATTTCTGCGTGTTCACTGTTGGGGACTTTATTAACAAGGCGAGGCCTCACGTGCATGGTGTACAAACAGCCAGGTTCAACAAACCACGACACACCTTCATCCAGTTATGACTTTTAGCGAAGTATGAGTACGCGACGAATATCTCCACGACAAAGGAGGCTGCATGCCGTGCTCTATATATTTCATAATATTCTTCCATTGCAAAATGGAGGTTTTCTGAATCCGCACGGCTGTTCCGAGTATAGCTCCTCCCACTCAGTGACTTTTTTTTTCAAACTTCCTGACCTCTGCCCATCTCCCATTTTCACCCTCAGCCCTGGCCCCAGAAACCCGGTTAAAGGCAAGACATTGATGGCTGTTTCGAAGACGGAATGAAGTCTCCTTGGCATCTCGTTCCCTGTCCTCTTTTTTCCAGCGTGCATTCGGACGACGGTCCTTGGTCCTCATGACGGCGAGCGATAATCAAACCAAAGACTTCAGACGCACGCGTAATGTCTTGGCGCGGCAGAAAGGGAGATGGAAAGAGGGGTCAACAGGTGCTTCGAAAATGGTGTGGTAGTGGGGGGTCCCTTATTTGTCAACGCGCAATAACAGTTCGGAAATGAAGAGTTCGGGCAAGGGACGTAATAGACTTAAAAAAAACCCGGGGCCTCGGAAAGGACACACGCGAAGGGTGCAGCAACGGAAAAGCTGTAGTTATTCACAGAAGACGCGGCGAAGAAACCTGTCGTTATCGTTGGACGAGCAGCGAGGAGCACATTCTTTGGATCAGACTTTTGTACGAACTTAAACGTCAGTGTGACGCTTACTGCAAATAATCGCTGTTCGTACACAGCGGCTCTTGCAGGTATGTGCGCTTTATTGCTGTTGTTCAGGATTTGTAACTAACGGATGATTGGAGGAGATTTGTATGGCAGTTGATGTGTAGACCTACCTTGGTCGTGTAAAAACGTCCAGGGGTATCCCTTCGACAGACAAACCTTCTCATTCAACGTGAATAACAGCCACCTTTAACTGTAGTACTGACGGGTTATGTATTTCGTTGGGAAGATTATATGTGGATGAGGGCTCGAATAGTATGACTGCATTAATATATCATAAGTAATAGAGTGAATAAAGTGTGATAATCCGCCTACGCATTGTCGTCCTCTTAACGCCTGTCGTGTGAGAATGAGCGCGTGAGACAACGCGTCAGGAGTAGAAAGAATTACCCCGAGAAGACGACATCACCACCGAATTCCTCTTCTCTATCCCTCCCTCCCTCCCACCCCTACGCTTCTGATACAGATTGATATCGACAGTTATCGACGTGTGACTGGCTGCCTGCTCGACACAAGTATTCCAAGGTCGCAGGTCAATTTTCAAGCAGAGTATCCCCTCTCACCAGTAGTCATCGGAAGTTTTGGCCGGAGACATCTTCCTGTGCACTGGCAAGCAGGCACCGAGGAAGAAATATTTGCTCCTCGTCTCTCCCCACCCCTCTTCTTTCTCTCTCTCTCTGCTTGTACGTTCACACAAAATCCTTTCACTTCAACTGTTTTTTCACTGCGGAAACATCCAATGCCCC
>SMGT01014164.1:304201-315425 GCA_004794575.1 Lanistes nyassanus
AGGGGGAAAGGGGGAGGGGGGAAGGGGGTCTTATTACTTACCCATGGACTGAAACAACTACTAGACTGATAGCTACAGTAAGATGTCCAGTGCAAAGAACGAGCGTGCACAGAATCTGAACAACGATCAACTCCAGGATACAGCGCTCGGCCATTTCTCGGTCCGAACCTCCAGCCTTCGACACAAGAGTCCGATTCTTGGACCGCAGAACCAGCCAACCACTCTGGGAGGACCAGCGGAAGTGGAGACTAGACATGTACACATCCACGTGGGCGCTTAAGTTTCCTTAAATCACATCCAAAGGTCACCTAAGCGTCGCAACTTCTAAACAGTGAGGGTGAATCTAAACAGGACGACTGAGGTGCGTGTGTGTGTGTGTGAACATTTCATGACGGTGGCGTCTTGACGAAATCACAGGGAGAAATCATCGTAAGGTGGAAAGTCTTTTACCTGCAAAATGAACATCAGGAACAGGGAGACATTTAAACTTTGCGTCATTAACACTTGCACATGGCGATCTAAACTTGGGAACATTAACATTTCTAAGAAAGAAAGAAAAAAGAAAGAAAGTTTGCAAAAGGTAAGATTCAGTATCATGGTTGGGATAATAGTCTGAATTGAGCCTGCCTAGCTAGATTCCGGCAGTTTAGACCAAGCAAGTATTTTTTTTAAAGGGAGTGGATGGGTCCAGCCACATCCCACCGTGTACGTGGACAGATCGACAGTGGCTGAGTCCGCTTCGCACGTGTGGTCCACATCAGGAGTTCAAATCGTCTCCCTTAATCCTTCCACCGACGTCCCCTGATGCCGCCATGAGACAAATTGAGATCCCGGATTTGTTTTAGTGGCCAGAGATGGCGTCTGCCAAAATAATACAGTTGGGAGTGTTTGTCGCATTATCGTCCCAGAATTTCCTGTCCAGTTTATCCCATCATCTTCAGTTCACCTCCCTATTTCTGCTTTTCTCATTATCTGCCCATCTCCGTGCGCTCAGCAGAACAAATGATGCTAAACGCAACTGCAACAGCCATCCTCAAGAAACTCGTGCTTAATGCATTAGCAGGCATAGCTGCAGTGCCAGCAAGAAGGTAATATTTCACAAACCAACCAACCTAAATGCAAAAAAAACTTGTCAGCTGCTGTCAACAATGAGTAAATAATGGGATAGAATGGGTAACAAGTCGATAGCTAAGTTCGTCCCCACCCCACCCCCCCACCACCATGTATGAAAGTCATACATTTTTAACTGGGAAAGGGGTGCATATGCGTGCTCGAGTGCGGGTTTATCCAAACTCTTTATCGCGATGTTTGTTCACGTGTGCAATTGCATGGCTTGATCGGTTGGGGCAAACGTTCTGACAACTTGCCTGACAGGGCAAATAAATATTTTAAAATGTAGTCAATATTTTCAAAGCGGGGTTGTTTTGTCGGGCAAGTGCGGGTCGCCTTCGGGCAAGCAAATTATCTGGCAACTTACCCGAGGCGGAAGGTGGGGGGTGGGGGAACACTGATCTTCAGCTTGGAAGCCTCGGCTTGATCTAGCGTGGGCCTGACTCCGATAATACATGGAGGCTCAACGTCTAGCGGGTGCAGCGATGTGAAGCCTTTAACCTTACCGAGACCGGCCACTGCATGGTCTGTATCTTACAGGTGCGACAGCTGCACAACCAGTTCAGCTCTAATTTTTGTACACCTCATATGGACGCTCAAAGTGTAAAGTGTTTTTCCTATTTACGGCTCGTCTGCATATGCAATGTAATTTCGATTGACCGCCAAGATGATCCTCCTACAGCATTTTGTGCGGTTTGCGGCAAAGCTCGCGCGTCTACTGCATAAGGTCAGAGGTCGTTCAACACCTCGTGTGGGTCTGCTTGCTCGAGTGAGAGCAAACGTTAGATCGCATTCTTTCAGCATCTGCTAGGAACGATAATGCACGACAAGGCTCCTTAACATCGAAAACAGTGTTTCAGGTTTCAAACAAGTCTCGATTTTTAATTCAGGAAATGAAAAAATAAACGTTTTTGCTTTCCAGCAGGACTCAATCATTCTTTTGTCTGCCCAGCCGTTGTTTATCTGAGCCTGCATTAGCCCCCCCCCCCTTCATTCGCTCCCTCTTCTCGTACCCACTCATAGCGTATCTTATCCCTGATACAGTCAGCAAAGATGTAAGAGAACGCATCTTCTCTTTAATTTTGTTTGCATCATTGCGGATGTACGGTCCTATGTTAAACGTAAAAAAGATTCATCTGCCGAGGCAGTATAGATTCTATGTACTGGCAGCAGTAAAAGAAATACATTCGGAACATACATTATCATCTTTTTTCTGGTACCAAATACTACTGTGTAGCCTGTAATTACATTAGTTTTGCTAACTGCACAGCCACTCGTCTGGGGTGGAACCCGAGGAAGAAAGCTTCACTGAACCAGACCGCAGTGGTCCGATACTACAGTTACATCACCAAAATTACCACGGCCGCACGCAGGTTTTGTTCGTCCGTTTGGAACTCAGCTAGGACCAGCACTCCATGCCGGACTGCGAACTGCTGTATTAACGTCAATGGAACTTTCTATGGACTATCGCCCACAGAAACTGTTTCGCTCGTCAGTGACAGTCCGATTATCCGACAGTTGTCTTAACTGGTTATTCCAGAGGACAACTTTTTTAAAAATAAAAGGTAGAGCTCTGTGTTCAAGCATGCATAATAAGATCTCTTTTTAAAAGCACTTGCCAGTCTACTCAACCTTTCGGCCAGACATGTCCCTTTGCAGTTCTAGGCAACCACGAAAAGTCCACACCCTGAATTAAAGTCTTTTGAATCAGATGGCGTGCGAAGTAGGATAATATGTAGGCTAAACTAAATCTGAATGCGAAAGCTACATGATTAATATGTAAATGTTGAAAACTGCTTCTTTTAAAAGAAAACCAATCGGATGTTGTATGGTTTTCACACACGCACAGTCTTAAAAAAGAGTCTATTTTTTAAACCGCCCTAATCAGTCTGCAGGGACCAAGCCTTGTTAGTCAAGATTGTACACTGGTAATACGAGACGTTGTGCCCTCGATTTAGAAACGTCCAAAAAACCGATTTTCACTTTTCTTTCATTCTGTTTGTTTCTGTTCACTCGCATTTCGGAATAACAAAAATACTTTTAATCCCCTACTTTTCCAAAAGTGGATCCACCCACCATCCGCAGTCGAAATTTAACACATGACTGAGCAACACAGCGGCAGCCCTCTTCAGGCTGATTAACACGATGCGAAAACAAAACAAAAGAAAATAGAACGTGATTTGCTGGACGTCCGCAGTGAAATTTATGTTGCAGATGTTGCAGCAAAAGGCAAACATTCCTTGAAGCGCATGCTCACGTAGGAATCAAAGGGAATAGGGAAGCAGACAAACTTGCTAATTTAACAACAAAAACAAAACCAACCATCAATGTCATCACAGATGTACCCACCTATTTCAGAAGAGGAAAGGAAAATAGCAATAAACCAGCAACAAAGCTGCAGCGGAATGAAAAGTATAAAATGGAAGCCAAAGGCGAAAGAAAAGACTTAAGAGAGACACCAAGTAACGAGCTGATTATATTTTATTTTAACAGGCAAACCAAATCAGAGTAGAAAGAATGAGATTAAATGGTGAATACCGTCTGATTCACACAGTTCTAGTGAGCTGCAGTTGTGGTGACTCAGCACCCCACATGTACTGCTAGAGTGTAATCTAAACAGCCACGAAAATGAAGGCCTTTAAAAAACGTGTAAAACCACAAGTTTGCCGTAAATCTGAAATCCTCCCTGAACTCTTTAATAAAGTAATGATTATAAATAATGTAATGGACAATGCACGTGGTTAATGGGCGCCCATATGTTAGATATATTTAAATAATAATAAGACCGACAGACAGACAGAGAGGCAAAGAGATAAGATGAGAGAAGAGAGATCAGAGGGAACGGAGACAAAATGAGTGTGTGAGAGGGAAGAAATAAATAAATAAAGGACAGACAGTAATGGCAGACATAGAGGAGATGGATGGAAAGACAACATGACTCTTTCAATCACGGGCTTTACTGCAAAGAAACATGAAAAACGCAATGCTGGCCGGATACCAGGGAAATGCTGGATGTCATAAAAAGTAAACGTTTCCAAGGGCAGCAAGCGGTGAGTTATTTACAACTGTCTACACGCATCTCGCGGCCTGTGTTGTCACCATCAAGCACAGCGTTCATGTGTTCTGCTTGGACTGCTTCGCTAAGGAACGGTAAAACACTAGCACAAGCGGTAGCCACAGCCAGACGCTGCGCTATCAGAAGTCTTCAAAAGGCGAACAAAGAACCTCTTTTTCTCACCTGAGAGAGCCACCATTGAAGAGTCATTGCCAGTGGCATGCCCGGGAAGATGGACGGCACCCTTATAATGCCTCCAGAAAGCGGTTAAAACATCACATCAAAGAGTCATCTGTTCCATGCCGCACAGCAGCCAACCGAGGGTGCGCGCGGGAAAAGCCCGTTGGGGCGATACACTTCAGAGCGACGCTGGAATCGTTAGATACGCAGAAGGAGATGTGTGATCAAAATGCTGAAGAAAAGACTTCAAAAATGTAAGGATGCCAAGGCAAGATGAAGGAGTAAAAGGCACAGCTGGTGCTAGATCTCTTTTCGTGGTCCTACTACGTGTGACCTATTGTGGTTTCGATAAAAACACACGTGTACGCATAACGCGTGGATCCTATAAGCATGTATATACACGCAGATATAAAGTAGGTATAGGCCTAAGTTCAAGCATGCACACATCGATCCTTATCGATATATGTATAAACACATACATAACTGCTAACACGATGCAAACGTACATGCGCGCACGCGATGGATTCATAATATTTTGTATGCTGCATACATACATGGACACGTACGTCCACACACAAACACACTCTGTGTGCCTAAGTTATGTTTGCATGCTTCAATCCTCCCTCTTCTAGTAAGTTCATATCCTTGTTAAACTACCCAACATCAGTGTGAAGCCAAGACAGGGACAAGCAGGAAAGCGAATAGACACAGAACACACAATCTCAGACAAAGAGAGTGGAGGGAGAAAAAAATGAGACAACCAGTGGGGCGGACAGACGGATTGGAGGACACGGAGTGAGCGGGAAAAGTGACAATACTGCCTTTAAGCATCGAAGTCACTCTCACAAAAGCAACACTTTAATTACAAAAAACGCCCGCAAACAGGAATAGAAACGAGGTTTCAGCATGCACGTTCCTTGGACACGCATTCAAGTCACCAGGAAGGCCCGCTAATCACTGCAGAAATACATAATCAGCCTCGGCTATTTGCGGGGACTGTCCGTCTGAAAATAGCGCAGACGTCTACACTCACGGAAGCACATCAAAACATCGTTTCAAGGTGAGTTCGAAATAGACTGTTGAGAAACTTGATCGTGTTTCCTGTGACAGTTTTGTCGTCCTAAATGCGAGTCACGCAGTTTTCCAGTAACGCTTAATGTGGAAGCGTCACCAATCCAGAGGTTAACAGAGAGCGGAGATAAGAAAGTTTATAAAGTTCAACAGATGTGACTGATGTTACAGTAGACGGTAATCAGGATAGCGAGTACAGTCAGTGGGCTAAAAATAATCTCAACACTTGTTTTGAGCCGAAAGCGAGCGAGCAAGCGAGAGAGGGAGAGAGAGAGACTGCAATTCTCAGGGTGCAAGCTCATCACAGAATGTCAGCATGACGTCATTATCAGGAGAAACGCTCTTCACCACGAAAGCAGGCAGAAGTTCCGTAGTATTGATTTCAAGGATGTTATGGATTTTTTTCATGTAGAAAAGTCTTTCTGACAAATGGCAAACACGTGAAAAGCGTCAAATTGCAAAAAGCGTTCATGTCTGCACGACGAAGTTAATCATATCTGAGAAGCTCATAACAATAAATAATAATATCATACTTTGTCACGCGTCTGTCTCTCACGTGCGCGACAGTAAACCTTCCTACAGCAGAGATAAGGATGCGTGTCTCGTTCGCCACACTTTGTGGAAATTCAGTCTGTTCTTAGTCCTGGAATTTTGCACACATGCACAGCATTAACAGTTTTTGATGTGGCGAAGAAATATCTGTAGTTAACTTTGATGTGTAATTGTACTTCCCAACTCCACCAAATCAGACAAATGAACTCAAAATTCTTTTTTCTTTCTAAATTGCGTGCTACCTGTGTGTGCTCGCGCGCCGTGTTGCGTGTATGCTTGGGGGAAGAGGGATAAGGCGGTGATGATCCTTTTAACTGGCGTCATCTGAGATTCACAGACTTGCCCCAAACCCCAAGAAAATTTACAGAACGAAAAGGGAATTTTAGACTAGCAGCAGGAAAAGATATAACGAATTCTACTTTTACTTATGACTGTGCCCTTGGTTCACGTGTATATTCTTCTGCCCCGTATGCATGTAAACTGTACCAAATTTATTCCCGAATAGGATTTTTTTTTCTGTCTCTGAAAACGCCGTTTCGGCGAACTAAGAATAAAGTATTCGCTCCTGGGACGACCGAATAACAGTTATTAGTGAATAACGAGGGAAAACTAGATTAGTCGGTTTTCGTGCACGGGAAACTCAAAGAACGTATTCCTGTCATGGCGGCTATCCTGGAGTAACTAAGCTATTTGGGTTTCTTGCAGACGGGGAAAGGTGAACACGGCTTTGGACTAGCATACACTTGAAACCGATCCACAAACGTAGAAAAATGTGAGATGGAAACGGAGAAGGCCAGAGACCCAGCATAGGATTCTATAACTACTTCTGCTCAGAGCCGATGTTGCCAGCCGTTTCTTCGCTCCCAGTCAAACTGACAGCCCATTAATATAATCGTTAGACGGATGGCAGGTGACTAATCATTAGATGAACGATTGGTGATCAGTCATTAGATGGATGACTGGTGAGCAGTCACTGGATGGCTGGCTGCTGCGTAATCTTTAGATGGATGACTGGTAAGGAATTATTAAATGGAGACCATAATTTTTGACGAAGCTCGTGGATAACGAACTGGGGGCGTGTGCCCTTTATAGACAGACTGGCGAATTAATGACGTGAACGACAAACTAGCGATGCCATTTTACAGAAGACTAGATTACGCAAATGACAAATAAGCTGCAAGACTGTGAAAGACACACTGATCAGTTACGCGAATGACAACTGCCGATATGGTTGTAAAGAAGACAGATTGACGAGTCCATTGTGTGAATGACAAAATGGAGGGATGGTCACAAGGAAGACAAAAACTGATGATAAAAATTACGGATGTCGACATATTGGCGGCCATTACGGAGAATATAGACTAATGACTTGATCATGACGAAGAGAGACGGACGAATTAATTATGTGAATTGCAAGCTTGTGTGAATGAGAACCTGCTGACTGAAGTATGTGAACCGCAGTGTATTGTGTTAATGACAGGCGACTTAATTTTGGTGGAAGACAGACATTAGACTGAATTATGTAGATGACAAACTGGCTAAATAATAATTCGTAGGGCCAAATGGGGACTGGTTTGTACTGATGACTGAAAAACTGCTGACCAGAGGTGGCTAGCTAGAAAGAATGGGTGAAGGGGTTTCAAGCCACCCACTCGCCCGATGTCCCCACTCAACCTTCGTGCCAGAGACACGTCCACAGCATTGAGAACAAGTCCGCGTGGTAGTGTCAATCGTAAATCGATGTGGTTATCCCTGACCCAGCTCTGTCCTTTCTTTTCTGTGTTGTGCGTGCAGGCCTCTCCGTGTCACGTGATCTAGCCACGGTACAGCTCGATGTCTTTGTAGCGTCCAACGCATGCGCAGTGGCAGAACGAACGTGCCTGTACGTCTGCGCACGCGCACGTGTGCGCCTGTGAATTTAAAAAGCGGAAGGAGAGAAGTAGTTTGAGACGCCTTCTCGTCTCGGGAAGAAGGGAGAGAGGGGGGTATTTCTTATTTCTCACTACCTCTACGTCACTCCATCTATAATATCTCTCCCCGTTCTTGACACGTCTCCGTCTGCGTGTTAACATTAAATAATTATTTTTACAGCTAATAGGCGGGCTGTTTGCTTACATTTTTTCATCTGTTGTACAAGCTAGCGAAACAACGCATAAGCAAATAGCCCAGTCTAGCTGGACATTGTGTAACTGTCACAATAAATAATATATGTCTGTTGTGATCCTGCTCATTCGTTCTCATTTTCCCCTCTCAGGAATAAACAAAGATGATAGACGTATACAACATTTGGACAAAAGTGAAGGGAAAAAACCCAGACTCCTTCCTTTGCAAAGAACGAAAGGGTGCATTCTGTTTCAACAGGAAGAAAGCCCAAATTAATTTTTTAAAGCATCGTCTTCCTATGAGGTTGCCAAGTTCGAGTCTGGCAACCGAGAAACAATGAGCAAATATTTAACTGCGGGATATCACTGCTGTGCAAAGATGTGGCGTTGTTGTGCCACAAGACCGAGGAATGCCTTGGCGTAGCGCGAAAGAGAGGGAGAGAGAAAAAAAACTGGCGAACCGTCAGTTCGCCGGGGGTCTCTGACAAGGGACTAGCAGATTCATCGTCCGATGCCAAGGTTGACGGCAAGGTGATTCGGATGGAAAGAGTGGAAAGGACAGCAGGGTGCCTATTTCAGAAGGAAGGCTAAGGCTTCCAGACATCTCTTTCCCGGCCGATGATTTGCTGTTTCTTGCACGCCGTTAGATGCATCGAGATGTTCAGGAAAAAATGAGCCCAGAGAACATGTTAGTGCAAACTGTTCTGGCAGGCGGCTGACTGACGATAAGAACCCAGATAGAAGGGAGGGACAGACAGACAGAAGTTTAGCAATCAGATATGCTAAGATAGGTAGAAACAATAACAAATAATAAGAGCGGCAGATGGGAGAGAAGGAAAATGGGAAAACGCAGGCGGGAATGTGGATTGTAAGGAGGGAGGGACAAATTTAGAGAAACCGAACAACAGAACGTACCTTACCCAGGAGGCGAAAAACAATGGGCAGTTTAGTAAGACACGATTTCAAGCCTTCCCGCGGATAATCGGGTACAATTCGGCTATTGCAGCAAGTGCGGACCTGCGTAAGTGGTCATTGTCGGACAGTGTGACGTGCAGTTGTTTACTGTTTGTGCAGTTATGTAGCGCGCCAGACCCTCGCCGAGTCTCAATCTCTTGAAAGATGCCAGCGTTTGGGGCCGGGTCAGTGGTTTTCTCACTTGCAGTCCCACAGAGGATCAAAACATTTTTCTGCTTTCTTCTGGTGTCTGCCAACACGCAGCCCTACGTCTTCATTAGTTCCTCCGTGACCTCTGACCCGAAACGCCCTGTCGACTGGGGGCGTCAACCTTGGAGGTGAAGGGAGACAAATCACCTCATCAGACAGAGGGGTTGCAGCTGGCAGGTCTGCGAGTGATGTGAGGAAAGAAGGGTATGCTGAAGCCGACTGCAAGGAGGGTGCTGGAGTTCAAAATTTAAAACAAATTTCTTCCGTTTGCTTCAAATTTCTCTGTAGGCGGGGCCATTGAAAAGACATGAAGTGATCGGCGTAATCGCTTCTTCAAACGCACAGACAACCCAAGCTGACAGTTTTCCTAAAGGCGGACTGCCACTGAGCGCCGGTAACAACACGCAAAATCTAACCAAAGCTTGAAGACGACGACGCTGACAACAACAACTCAGATGCACTTTTGAGCAAAATGGGTTGAAAACTCGCAGTGGGAGAGGTGTGGTGGGAAATTTTTCGAAGGAAACCGGATGAGTTGCTTCTTCCCCCAGCCCACTCCCGCATATGATCGAACCAATTTCGATAATCGCTGTTAATCGACCTGTGTGAGGCTGCCTTTACAGACAACTTAGAATGTTCCTTCTGCAACCGATAAGGAATGTACTCGTCCATTAGGCTGTCCAAATTGGCACCTTGATTGAACACATACACATGTGTACATGCGAACAGATACACATAGGAAAGCACCTATCCGCGCATGTGAACGCGTGTGCACATGAATGACTGACACAGGTATATAAGTGGAGATAGGGTATACATTATGACAAGCAAGAAAATTTGTTCTTTTAAAGGGCAAAGGTCAGTCAATGTCCACAATGTGCAAGCTAGAAGACTACGCAATAAGAATTTTTAGTGTTTACCTTACGAACGAATGATGTGATATTTACTCTGAATGGAGAATGCGCATTTATATATGCCATAGAGAAGGCATATTGTTATTTTTATTTAGGTGCTCTGCTGAAGGTCTCAAGAATGTCAGCTTTTGCATCGCTTACAGCTTGACACGAGATAAAGCACGAACAAATTCCCAACATGCTGCGTTTCGCAGACAACGACGAGTTCTGAACATTGACTTGTAGGCACTGTTGACCTTCTGTCTGTTTAGACAACAGATGAGATTTACACTGCTCTGCAGGCAGTCAGACAAACAGAACACTCACTAACAAACAGACCAGGGTTAGGCCATCAGTCTATTTTCTGAAGCTTTGACTCGGTTTCAATTCAGCAACTTCTGGCAATCCGACAACGAAGCTTCACATATCCTGCACTGACGACGTCAGACAGAGCATCTTCGGAAGTGGTTTCTTCTGGGGTCAGGGGTGAGGGTGGGGGTATTCAAGTTAATCTATCCACCGATTTCATGCTCTGAACACCTGCAGAATGTCCCCATGTCGACTATCATGCAAAGCGTGATCGTCTTTCAAGCCTGGCCGGGGTTAAACTCCAGACTTGCATAGTGCGTCTTTGTCAGATGTGGAACAAAATTTCTTAGAATAAAATAGGCTTTGATTTAGACGATATTGCTATGAAATGTGAACATTGTTTGTCACGAGTTGGGTCTGGTGGGTCAAAGAGACTGCACCACAGATTCCAGGTGTGACCTATAAACGGCCCTCTTGTTTTAATTAAGTCTCTGATCCCAGTCTTTAAGCTGCCATCTAGCTCGCTGACGTAATCATCAGGACAGGTGAGGGTAGGCTAGGCGTCAAGGGGCCCTGTTCACACTTCTGATCCGTGTGCTGGCTCTGTGGAGAAGGGCGAGATGTTACTGACGCTGGGGGCATGGCTGGGAATGGGGCCCTAGCTCTAGAGCAGGTATCAGGCTGGCCAGGTATAAGCAGGGGGTGATGATTACGCATCAGAAGGAAGCTGTTAACGCCTAGTCTTGACCACCAGGGCTTTGTTGTAGCCGGGAGGTGTGAACTGCCGG
>SMGT01014164.1:315718-347726 GCA_004794575.1 Lanistes nyassanus
GGGGGGGGGGGGGGGGGAGTTTAACGCTTTTCTAGGAGTCTAGTTGAAGGCAGCGAGGGAGTCAGACGTATTGCTAGTTTGTGAAGCTGTAACGGTCAACCGTTGCTATATGATCCTCGCTGTGGGCTAGCAATTTATCAAACTATTTGTGGTATAACTGTATCTGCTTGTTTCTCGTCGTGGGAAGTTATTGTGCGCTTCCACGGAGAGATATTTTGTCAACTTTCTCGTGTTATGAAAGAGGCAAGAACGTTGTTAGGCCATCGATGTGAAGAGAACCTAACAGTGAAAGCAGTCAGTGTTGTTTCTCCATGTTCCTGCAACTCGACGCTGTTAGTCTAGTAGTAGATTACGAATGAGCAGCCAAGGAAAACATTTTCCACTAGTTCTGATTGGACGTTCCTCTAGATCAAGGATCTACGAGGAGCGAGGAGTGTATCCTGTGACGGTTGGTCAAGGACACTCCAAGGGTACCAAACCGAACTCTGTACTACGCTGTTTATCGTTCCGGGAATCCATACGAGAACCAGGTCGATCTGCTGTGAATCTTTGTCGAAGGCGTCGCTGGGTCTTCAGTGCGTCTTTGACTCTGCATTCTGTTCTTCCTGGGTCTACGCTCTACAGACCGGACTTCGCATTTCTGCGTTCCGAGTCTACTGTCAGATACTGTCTTCTTCCGTACGGACTACGACTGCAGACCACTATTGAGTGTGAACACACACTGTGTTGATTATTCTGTTCCTGATTGGATTATAATCCACCGCAAGTAGTTTTTACGAATTGTATTAGTTTAATTGTACTCTGGTTATTTCACTTCCTGTGCTGAGATTTGTGACACACCTCACGTTACTATTACTACACACACACACACGCACTATTACATCTTTGTTCATCCACCACTTTCTTTCCTCTGCTATCCTTTTATGTTCGTAGTTCAATAAATGTGTTGAATTATCTAGTCGTGTCCCTTTTGATTGAAAAGGGGGGTTAGCTTTAGGGGATTACATTACTTACCTCTTCCCCAAACTCCAGCTCACCGGATAAAACGCTACAAACTCTGTAGCAGCGGCACACCACCCATTCACACACATAGCAGTTATCACAGACATTCCAAAGATGGACGAGAGGAAAGTAAAATGGTATGGAATTTCTTGAATGATGATTGGGTATGATTGTTTCATCATCGCTGGCTTGAAAAATAAGTGTTTTTAAATTACTAGGCTGTCAGGTTCCTAACAAACAGCACAGTTTTTCCTTTTAGTTTTTTTTGTGGGGTTGCGGAGATAATATGGAGTAACACTAATGCACCTTACTCAAACGATCAGTAAGTACATGTAAGCAAAAAGAGATACAGTCTGAAATGCGGAAGTACAGTGAAAAAATGGCTACATTGAGATTGACAATGAACCTCAAAGTTACCTTGTCACAAAATGTAATCTACGTATTTGTTCATTCGATTTAAGAAAATGTCTCCAAACAGAAGTTCCTCGTACACCTTAATCGCTTATAAGCACTTCACCGTTCCCGTCTCACATCCGACAAATTAAGACACTTTTAGTACATCAGAGTTCAAAATGCGAATCTGGCAAAAACCCAACAGGTGTTCAGGTGCAAGTATTTGTGTGATGTTTTGTGTTACAACCTCACCGCCTTGGCCTCCTAAAACATAACTCAAACTTTCGTCCGAAATAATTTTCTTTTGTTTGCGAATCCCTTCCGTTTAACCAGAAATTCTCTCTAAAAGGCCTTCAATAGTTTTGCATGTTTTTTCTTTAGAAAGCCTGCACCAGATGATAATCTTAACGACGATGACGCAAGGGATGAAAAAAAAGTAAAAGAAAAAAGATAAGAGGATGAAGACCAAGAAAGCAGAGGAAGAAAAAAGTAAAGAAAAAAGGAACCAAAGGAGAACGAAGACGTCGATAACGATCAGGTTTGCCGGCTGCAGTCGAGATAGTTACCACAGAACACACTACTCACATTTATTATCATTCACATTTACATTCACAGAAAAACCCACTTGCCCTAAACACGACTGCAGTTCGATTCCCTTATAAGACGTGGAGGAATCGCTTTGTAGACTGACTGCTTCAGGACGCGGCACAGTCGGCTATTTATAGGTATGACTGTCTCGGGGGCACCGGCGCAAAAGATCATTTCTCCACTCTCCCCTCTCCCCACCCCCTCCGATCGTCTTACTGAGCGAATAGCGCTGATCGGCCGGAGAGAAAGGCGTGTGCGCTAGCTCACAGGTTAATTTTTTTCTCCATCTTTATTCCCCATCACTTTCGTATACATTCTGGTATTCAGGTGCCGCAAAAACCTTGAAGCTTAGAATCAGTGGTCACCTGTAAGATTCATAAGAGAAAAAAAAACAGTGGATGGCGGACTATTGAATGAAATCACTAGTTTAGAAGATTAACATAAAGGGGTCCAGAAAAATATCAAGATCATCGACTATACATTCAGATAGACTATGTAAAAGGCAAATGAGTAAGTACGATATGGTAGGAATGGACAAGGAGGTGAGAGGCAGTCTAGGAATTGAAAATCTGTCTTTGCGAATACAATATATCAGGTGTCTTTATTCAAAACATTTGGACTGATTAATAAAACGGTGCACTTTTACAAAAACATCATTTACGGCGAGAGGCAAGTTTGGATTTCCGAACAATAGAAGATCAGCTATTAAGAGATTACTGCCTGGGAGCTTTATGGTTAGTAGAGTACTTTGACGTCCGTGTAACTTCGCCATTTTCATAGCAAGTGTCCAGGGGTTTCTTGGCGGAATCCGCTAAGCGTGAAGGGTCAGAGGTCAGCTCTCAAGTGTCTATTCTCTAGGTCTCAGTTTATGTCACCCATGCCCATGCAAAGTCTACAGTAGAGTAATCGTATGATGGGACAGATTATCAGATGCGTTAACATGCTTTTTGAAGTTAGAAATAGACTGTATTAATTGAACGTCTTGTGGAGGGAAATATCATGTAATTCGGTGTCTTTAAACTTAGTATTCGGTGGTTGGTCACCATTATCGGTCAATGTGGACTGATCGATAAAAAAAAGTTGTTCAAGACAGTAGCTTTTGCTTTACTTGTGTAGTGAGCAACGCCCTAACTATTTAACGGCGGGATTTCATTGCTACAAACACTTTTTCTTTTGGCAAAAAAACCTGTTGACTATTCCTTACTACGGAGCAGCTGTGGATACGAAATCCAATTGTTTAATTCTTCTAAATATTCTTGTTTCCTTAGTCTTAATCTAGGTACCAGTCGGTTTCTGAAGACACGAAAAGCTGCCGTCTTTTGATTTTGAGCTAACTGTTGCGTTCTTGTGAAGCCTGTTTCCTTTTAAGGCACAACCTTTAATGTCAAGGTCATCCATGGAGCATCGTTAGAAGGAATCTTACGTTTGATGAGACGGACTGAGTTGAAACATTAGTAAAAGTTTCTGTAGATATTTTTTGCAGCATCATCAATACTGTGTTCAGAGAATAGTTCCGCCCAGTTAATTTCAGTCAAGAGAGAACAGAATCTATCACGGTCAAGCTTGCTGTAGTTATATATTTGTCTTTTATAGTAACGAACAGCCCGCGACAAAACTTTTACTGTGGCACATGGAACACTATTATCACTGCAGATTGGCGCAGAAATTCTACAGTTTTTAAGGTCAGGACACTGAACAATAATGTGGTCTATGCAGGTTTCTATGGTTGTTGTAATGCGGTTGGTGTATTTACAACTTATTTAATGTGTGTATGGTCTAGTCAGCCAATCACTATTTAAATCACCAAGAATGACAAACATAATGCCAGTATGGATTACTTTACGTATGCTTTCGCTTATTGATTCCCAACAAACAACTGGTTTTTCAGCGGGGTCGATAGAAACAGCCAACAAGTAAACTGTCGTTGTGAATCTTAGTTTCAACCCACAATGCACGTGAAGGTCAGGACGCGGGTTGCCAACCAGATTATTTGAAACATATAATTATAATTACACTGCCGTGCGCATCGTCAGCCTCAAGGTGGACTGGATCATTACATCCAGGCCACCTCAGTGTCATGCTCTAGGACCAAGCTTAAAAAGTAAAATGCAAACCGCACAGTTGTGAACGAGGTGGGTGGGGAGGGGGGGGCAAAAGCATATGTAAGGTCAAAAGTCAGACCAGATGACGTGGCGATGAGAAAGAGCTTTTGATTAACTGCACGATGGACGGGGGAGGCGGGGGCCCAAACAAGTACGGAACAGATCCCTGAAATGCAAATTACCTTCAACGGGTAATCGTGTAATTTCCCATTATGGTTTAGGGGGGGTTAACGAGCCTCACGATCTGCATCATATAGTAGCATCACGCTAATTCCGACTTTCATGATTTATTTATGTAGAATGGTTTTTTTCCTCTCTCTCTCTCTCTTGCAATCAGAAAATCTTTTAATGAGGACGTACCTTCTGAATTTCCAAGCCAGTAAAACATAAAAGATCACAAGAATACTAAAATTAGTAAGTTTAAAAGTAATTCGAATATATATATAAAAATAAATAATAAATAAATAAAATGTGGATTTTTAACGCGCGAGAACACATTTCATGCACACTTCGCGCGGACCATGGACACAGACACGCTAGTGAAAACAACGAACACACACAGAGGGAGAGATGAACGCACCACTGACCAACAGGTTGGGAAACAGATCGTCCTTCGGTCACAGATGGGTGGAAAAGTATCATAAGAGACGATGAACAGAGAAAGTTGTAAGTTAATGCAGACAGGCAATCGGGACATCAGTCAAGGTACTTCCGGAAAAGAAAAGTTTTTAAGTTTCGTTTGAAAGTCTGTAGTGATGGGGAGTGGCGAATGTTGTGGGGAAGTGAGTTTCATTGGGTGGATGCCGAGAAGGTGAACATGCGCTGTCCATATGTTTTTGTCCTGATGCGGGGTACTGACAGAATGGGATCGTCGGAAGAGGAGCGGAGCTGTCTCACTGAAGTGTAGATTGTAAGAAGTTCTGAAAAGTAGCTGGGGCATGCACCAGTGAAAAAATTAAAACAGAGAGTAGACAACTTGTAGTCGATGCGAGCCTGAATGGGGAGCCAGTGCAGAGTGCGGAGGAGAGGTGTGGCATGGTCTGTTTTGCGCGTTTTCAGGACAAGGCGAGCGGCCGAGTTTTGAAGTTTCTGTAACTTCTGTAGCAGATACAGAGGACAGCCGGCTAGCAAGGAATTGCAGTAGTCGAGTTTAGACAGAACGTAGGCACATACAAATGTGTTTGCAACCTGATCGGACAGAAGGTGACGGAAGCTGCGGATTTTTCTGAGTTCAGAATAAGCGGATCTGCAGATGTTGGAAATGTGTTTGTCGAGTGTCACGTTAAAGGTATATATATATATAAACAGCCGCACGTGCTCACGCAAATGCACACAGCGTCTCTCCAATACGCACGCACACAATACATACACGTGCGCGCTGTACGCACACATATAAGCACGCGGGTGCACACTACAACTATTGCCCTCACCACCAAAAACAAAGTGAAGCATTTTCAACCTCTATATACAGTTCCCCATAACGCGATAACAGAGATCAATAAGGCGATCGGCATGGTCACACATCAACAACTGAGTTAGGACGAGAGGAGACAGACGAGCGAGAGAGGCCTACTGTACACTGTTCAACAACATCACTTGCAGCCGGCAGCGTACACTCACACGACAACACCCCCGCGCACCCTTGCCCTCCCTCTCAGCCCGCCGACCAATATTTCAAGCCAAGCTGACAGACAAAAACAAACTGGCCTGGCACTACGCGGATCGCCGTACGAGTGACCGGCGATGCCTGAGGACACGGCGCCCACGTGTTGTAGTGTGACGATATGAATTATCTCCCCGCCCCGAGTAGCGTCATCTCCGGGAAGAAAAGCATGCAGTAGGACAGTTATGAAATGTCCGATCAATTTCTTGTTCTGTTTTGGCCGTTTATTTATACTCAGGGTGTTGTTTGTCTTCCTTCTGGTCATTTCAGAATAAGTTGTTTCCTTCCTTGGATTCAGTTTGTTCGTTCGTGCCTACTTTTCACTCAATCTCCCTCCTGTCTGCCCAGTCGACTTTTCTCCCTCCTCCTCTACATTTTTGTGCTGGAATATATGGGCGCATGCTTTTGTCAGGAGTGTCGGCATCAGGCTTGCACAGCACCTTATGTCTGCACGTGTCATGTGTGGGTTTGAGCTCCTTGTTGTTATTCACATTCTTTGGAATGTGTTGATCGTTTCTTTTAAACGCAACCGTTATCTTTCCTTGCTTTGTCCACGAATCTGTCCTACAATTGTAGCTTTTTGCTTCAGGAGAGTGCACTGATTCATCAACAGCGACAGACATCTCAGGCATCCCTTTAAAAATGTGCAGTGGGCGTTCAAATAAATTCTGTATATGCACACTACAGTTCAAGTACACTGGTAGCGCGCGCTTGCAAACGTGTAAAATAGTTTACGCTTTTAGCGCGATCCTGAGGACTTGGAGCTGACATTCTCCAAAACACAATTTTGATGTTCCTTCGTGTCCATATTTTCCTACTGCGCAGTTTCGCTAAGCTCTTGCCAGATTATGATGTGTGGTGCAAAGGAAAGTTGCGAGGGTGTTAGCCCGCAACACAATCCTGACGCCTGGCCATGCGAAATAATGATCCCAGCTGGCGCAAGCACCAATTACGGCGGCTCGCGTTACGCGAAACCTGCATCGAGAGATGAACTGGAGGCTGCGGCTCGTGGACTCTCCAGTGGCGCCGCCTCCAGGAAGACATCTGACTGACCGCACGTGCCGACTGAGCCCTTGCCGGTCAAGGTTACTACACAGCGACTTCACGATAAGTTTCACCCGCATGCCTGGGTCGGACCATCATATTCGCGTGGTCACCTGTAACCGTCGAAAACCCCCTGAGTGGACATCATGCTTTCGACACGGATGCGGAGCAAGGTCACGGTCGAAATATTTGTGTTGTAATGTCATTTCTAATAAACATGATGGATAAATGTGGCACTCAAGGTGCCACAGAAGCTTATTCTTGTCCATAATTTGTTATTTCCCAGGTATGAAATCTGTACATGTGTTACCGATCTAATAGTTCGTTTTTAAACACAACAGCCTGAGCGCAGGCATTTCCATAGTGTTTATCAGGTTGACAGAATGCGTTCATTGGCTAAGAGATGACATTCGTTTGTTTGGAATACAAACCTCTGCATTTGGAACGGATAGGATAAGACCAATGCCACGAGCCGGTTGTGAGGTTTGCCACACGACTCGTACGTGGCCAGATTAAGGCGGTCCAGTTCGACCGTGGGGGGAAAACTGATCATG
This sequence comes from Lanistes nyassanus, assembly GCA_004794575.1. Taxonomy (NCBI): domain Eukaryota; kingdom Metazoa; phylum Mollusca; class Gastropoda; order Architaenioglossa; family Ampullariidae; genus Lanistes; species Lanistes nyassanus. The sequence continues at coordinate 323,065 of SMGT01014164.1, forward strand.
CCACAGCTGTTAGATGCGAATGTCACGCGTAGGTCTGCACTGGCATTAACAACAAGCCTCTGTAGACCGTGACACCTAAACAGTTTTACAGGCGTGCCTGACGCAGGCCGCTCAACCCCTCAGCTTTTATTTCGAAGACAGTAGCTGCGACAGACCTAAGCTGGCTTAACGAATCACGACGTCATCACTGCGCATGCGCGCAACCCAGAAACCGTCCAAATCCTTCCCCTCTTTCCCAAACCCTAAAAATACGTCGACTTTAATTGCCACACGATCGAGTTTGACTGTGACATACCACTAAGCTGCCAGACCTCTAAGATGCCTGTCATGTACAAAGTGGTACTGTCCTATGTAAAAAGCTGTACTGTCCTTGTACAAATCTGTACTGGTGCTGCCGAGAAAGATAAAGAGGACATATTACTGAATTTTACAGTCGCCGACAGCTCTTACAGTACAATATCGGACACCTTGCTCAATGACATGGTATAAAAAAGCAGTTATATCCAACACATTATTCAATACAATCATTGCGTACTGTGCACCCTACTGCGTAAACTGTTTAAGCACCTCCCCCTTCTCAGCCAACCTGCCCATGTGCAGCAGAAACTCGATCGGCACCTGTGTTTTATTTCAAACAGCTCACGCCCACTTCACGGCTGTTACAATGGGCTTTTCCTGTCATCGAGTGATGGTCGTTGTTGTGGGTGAGCACATCGATAACCCGAATAACCGCAGCACTGGGATTTAGTGGCAGAAGAATCAGCAGCTGTAGAAGTAATAGTGGTGTTAGCAGAAGCCGTAGTGATACTGAGGCCTGTAGAGCGCCAAGGTTAATCGAGAATTTCCCCAGTTATCTACAGTACCGTACCCATATAAGTTCACGATGTACCATCGGCACCATACCGCGGTCGGACAGGGGTAGGGTATATGAGATTCACAAAATGAATGTGAAAAAAATTACGCTAGCTGATTTGAAAGATAACCCAGGTACCAACAATTTTTCTGGATTGTCTCTGAGAGGTCGGGGAAAGGAAGAAAGACAGTGTGTCCCAGGCACCATGCTTTAGACAATGTGTCACAGGCACCATGCTTTGTTACGAAAACCGGAGGTAATTCGCGCTGAGGGTACTGTGTGTTTTGTTCAAATACCATGGGATTGGGCTTTCTTAATTAAACCAAATTTTACATAAATTTAAAATAAACACAGGTCACAAGTAAGAATAAACTCCTCGCTTTAAACAAGTTAATATTCACCAGCCGATGCGTACTTTTCGTGAATGCTGGAGTATGAAGATATTTTTTCTGTGCACCTGCGTGTGTGTATGTATATACGATGCGACAAGCATGTGTATGGGATGTGAATGAATAAAAAGACAGGAAGAAATTAAGGAGTGATGGAAAACTGTTTTCTTTGCTACCAATGGGCATACCTTCGGTAGGCAAACACATTTTTGCATCAGGGTTGGCTTTACAAAGCTTACACAACTGGCATGCAAACGTAATTTTAATAGACTGACAGTAGTCAGTCAGTGCTGATCAGCATAGGATATTGCAGATTGTCTTGCAGCATTGAAATCGAATTTCAATCAGTTCAGTCAAGTTACACCAGTGTTTTAATGGCTCCTTGACGGTGCAGAAACCCGCACTAATAGAAAGGCAACACATAAATGACTTGCAAGCCCAGCAGGCATAAGCTTCTGTTTGGGTTTTTATTTCGATGTCAACTGTGTTTCCTGAACTTTCATCAAGGTGAGTTACAAAAGTGTTTGGAGTGAGCTGGTTATGTAGTTCTGTTTGCCATTCAGCCGCTACACACTAAAAGGATGATCTGGGATTTCGGTTTGTTAGGAACATTGCCCAAAGTATATGTTGCCCTCAGTGGAAGCATACCAACATCTCCAGTAAATGTCGACGGTTTTTTTTAGGGGGGGGGGGGGTAAGCAGGCATTTTCGGGCAAGAGACCGAGATTTTTACACTTCTGTGCTACAGACATGCTGATTTACTATGCAGGATAACTCAGGCTTCGCTCTCTCTCTCTCTCTCTCTCTTTTTTTGGGGGGGGTTGCTTCTGCTCCATTCCATCCCCACCCCGCTGTTTGTCTGTTAGTCTCTACAATCACCCTTAAAGCTGTACCCAGTGATCTATGGAGCGGCCAAATGTTCTTGTCTGTCACTGAATTATGTCAGCAGCAGCTGCTTGCATCTTCCCTTTTTAAGACTCTCTCTGTCTGTCGCAGCTGTTGGTGCTAATGGCATGCCGCTGTATCTGTCACATTTGTGCTGCCTGATGCAGCTTCATCTGTGAAAATGTTATAATTGCAGTATTTTTAAAAAAACATATGACAGACTGTACTAAACAGAGTGTGTGCGTGTTGTGTGTTTCTGGGTGGGGGCAGAGAGGGGCGGGTGAGGCCTAGCACAATACACGTCTTGTTTCTGTCTTCACAACTCCTTGCTTGTAGTATACTAAATGTGAGCGCTCCATCCGCTTAAGCCTGTGCGTGCATACGTGCGACAGAAGACCCTATTTTCATACTGCTAGTCTCTTCTGACGTCTGTTATTGTCCCCTCCCCTCGCCTCCTAGCACGCTCTGTGTGCAGCTGCAGATGTGCATGCGTGTGTGCGTGCATGCCCGTGGGTTGACGGTACATAAATGCACGCGCGAGACTGTGGGCGGAAGCAAATGCATAGTTTTAAACCGCCACGGAAACTCTAGGTGCCAGTATGGCTTGCTTACCTAATTCCCTGCGTGGCCTCTAAAGATGTTGTCAGGCGATTACCTCTTTACTGCATCACAGTAGGATGTCACATCATTATTCTGTGCAGCCGAGCGCAAAGCGAATTTCGCACTTCCGGCCACTTGGACACAGGATCGCGAAACTTGTTCCGCGGGATTAAGCCCGCGCGTTTCAATTCTGCTAAGCACGCTAGACCCCATCCCCCGCACTCTCTCTTTCTAGCAAATATATAGCGCACTGTCAAAGTATCTTCATTTGTATTTTCGTTCGTACTGACAGCCCCGGGGCTGCAAATAAAAGACATGCATGCGCATCTGCAGACGTGCACATACATGTGCATTTAAAAGTGAGCCTACATAGGTTCATTGTACACGCTATATATATATATATCCTGGACCCTGCTTGTGAAATGAACCAATAGGGACAGACAAAGGGGGAGTTTAAAAGAGTGAAATGCTAAAGTGCCCGGAACACATATTCAAATGTCCTTGTTGCTAAAAGTAGAGCAACTCGATTTTACGTTCGTTGTCCTCTCAGTCCTTCCTCTTTCCCTCCATGCCTACCTTGTCCGTCCGTCCCTCCCACCCTTTTCTGCTTTTCTTTTCCCCTGCTTCTTTTATTTGTTGTTATTTATATCGAAGGCATGCTTTCTTCTCCTTTTGAACACTTCATAATCAGAAAGACTCATACTAGAGATAAGTGTGTGCATCGTATTTTTGCCTACATTTATACTGCAAACCTGTCTGATCAAGATAAATTGCAGGTGTTTCCCTCCCATCACCCTCGGCAGCCCTAGCGTCCGACATTTAGACAAGGATGCTTTTAAAAGATATTCTCCTACTCCAAAAGAGCACAGATGGCTCAGTTCTTAATTAAAATCCGACAGCTTTTTTGCTGGAATCAATAACAGCCCAACAACGTGCATCTTTTACCGTTACCTGGTTTTGCCAATTTCTCAACGCATCTTGCAATAACATTTATGCATTCCTGTCTACTGCGAGGCCCCGCAGGACAGCCAAGATACCTGCAGAGAAATCACGTGGATTCTATCCCAACCCCCAACCCCCAACCCCCATTCCCTCGTCCTTAACTCGAACAATCCAGCGACGCCTTGCTTCTGAAGACGATAGTTCGCGCAAAGACGAAAAGAACGAACGTTTTATGAAAGAACAAATTCAGTATTTACTTGAGAAATCACCACGTGTTCTCTTTGCATGAACACACAGTTTAACGCAGCGTTCTGACAATATACAATCTCTCAAAAGTTTCAGGTTACATAAATGATGTGTCCTGGCAATTTATTTTTGACAAGCGAGTGAGAGAAGTTTTATTATGAACAGCCGACATGACTGTCCGCCTTATGTATGCAAAACAGAATTGAAGGTCTAAATCTGTTTTCATACTGAAATATCATTAAAGGAAACATGAAAACATTGCATGAATTAGTCAGAAGACGTTCCCAAACACAGAGAAGGAAATGTGCTCATGTTCTCGCGAATAAAGAGAAAGGTTAGTAATCACAAAGGAGGGCGAATGGGGGCAGGGAGGTGGCAGACGAACCACAGATGTGGCGAATGACATAACATATATTTTATAACTCAGGTTTACGTGACTGTAACGCCACAGTCAAAAAAGGATGTTTCTTAACTGGGCGAATGTTGGTGGAAGTGTTCTCGACACTGAAGCAGCCGATCGGACCGCAGCTTTTCTATAATAATCGACCTAAAGTTGTGCCAGTTTATTTGGTTAGGAAACGCGTTCAACCCCATGAAATTTGAAAGAAGCGTGCAATAGTTTTAGTGTCGTCATCGATGCTCCTCTGGCGGACAAAGCTAAGGCGAGCTAGAAGGGAGATGCGCGTATGGGGCTCGGTCCTTGTTAGGCAACATGCCTGTAGCCGAAGTCAGAATTGTAGTAACTGGAGGCTTACAGCATGTCTTTTTTTAAAACAAAAAATCCTAGGCTGTATGCCAGTGAGTTTTATACCTTCAAATCCAACCTGCAGAAAAGAAATGAAAGAAGAAAGAATCTACCGTTCCCGTTCTTTCTCCACCTTCCCCCCACCAACCTCCATTCCTCCACACCTTCTATTGTATCATTTCTTTCTCTCCCACACCCTCTCTTCCTCTTATACCACTCCCCCCAGGTCTCTCCCACATTTTCTCTCCCCTTTCTTCTACACCCTCCTTTACTTTTCTTCTTATCTCCCCTTTCCCTGAAAACAAGCTGATTCCGCAAGCGCGACGGATTCACAAGCAGACGAATAGATGTCTTGCTTTGTCTCTTGTGCATGCGAACGCGCAGGCACGTGTGTATATACTCACAGTATCACTCACTATCCTACTTACCCACTCACTCATTCATTAAAACCCAAACTGTGAACTTGTGGCAGACTGTGACAGCAGACTCCACAATTAATTACATTCGTCCAAAAACAGCCGCCTGCAAAGCTTTAAAGTTCCAGTATTATTTTTGTTGAAGAAAGGCAAGTAAACAAAACAAAACGTAGGCGTGCCAAACATTTTGACTTCATGCAGCCGATATGAGTATGTTTTCTTAAGAAACGGGGGGTTTTTTTTTTGCCTGAAGAGGGTGCTCAACGCTGCTTTCACATGAAAATTGGTTGATTTACAAAAGTTTTACAAGCGAAGAAGGTGAACAAGACACTTGCAGACTTTCTCGCTCTAATCTTGGGCTTGTCGAACACGCTCAAAGGGAACCTAAATAAACCCCGAAAACTGCCCACTGACACAAACACGAGAACTCTTGCACTTGTGTCGACTAGTGCCACTTGAAAATGTGGTTACAGAACTCGCTTTGAGGAAGATTAAGAAATACAGAGTTTAGAAACAGGTGATGAAGAGCTGAGGTGTTGTGAGAAGAAACTGAGGCGATGTGTCAATCTTAATTCTTTTCTAAACTCGGAGTCTGCTGCAATAAAAATATAATGGGCGTATCCATTTGTCGCACATGCCGTCTTTCCATTCCCGTTACACTTACAGTTACACTTTCCTGCACCTAATGGTACACCTCGTTCACTGACTGACAGACTGGGGTAAGTGGTACGGCCTGTGCTGTGGGCAGTGACGGCCAGGACAGACTTGAGCGGTACTGTTTTTGTTTCGACCTATTTGTTCGTCGTACACAGCAGCCAGTTCAAAATAAGTTCACAAGCCTTTCACATGTCAGCTCGGTAAACACAAAGGCAGGACGCACAAACACACACACACACACACAATGCAAGCATGCATACACGTGCATACTCAGCCGCGTGCGCATTGATACACACAAAGCTCCGGAATGCTCTGGGGCAGCAATACCTATACACTGCGATGTGGCCGACAATTTTAGAGCATCGGCCGGCATCTAAAATTGCCGATGGTCCTAAATTGTCGGCGACATCTCCCTGGCTGCTGTGCGCAGCGCGGGACCAGATCTGTCCGGCGACTGGCAGCTTTTCGCACGAGCCGGTCGATAAGGCACTCTCGTAAACAAAAGTTTTGTTTTCGTACGCTCAGGCTATCGTACTGAATGGTTATGCATGAGTTTCGGAACGGTAAAGAAGGATTCCCCTGCCAACTATTTCTGTTTAATGTAAGCTCCAGGGGAGGTTTCTAAACCTATTTATTTGTTTGTTTTCTTTCTGAAAGGCGGATAAGATACAAGCAGGGAGAGAGAGAGAGAGAGAATTAAAAAGAAATGCGGTTAATGGTTTAACCTTTGTACATGAACGTAATCTATATGAATGAGAAGGAATTGGCGTGCATGTCTGTGTGCATGTGTATGTCTATATTCGTGCGAATATCTAAATGGACTATTTACGTGTGTGTGTGTGGTGGTGGTGGTGGGGTGTATATATATATATGTGCCAGAGAGAGATAGACTGAAAGAAAAAGAAATAAGGAGACCAAAAACATAGAGACAGACTCTCATTTCACTCAAACTGAGCACAAGCACATCAGTGCATCTTTAAAAAAAACAAACTTTAAATTCATTACACAGCAGCGTTCAAGGGCACGCACACATTATATATATATATATGAAAACTAGACTCAAGACAGACAGACAGATATCCAGCGAGAAAATGTTCTCTGCACAAGGGGTACATCTTTCATGGTTGGGGGAGGTCCCCCCTTTCCTCTTACCCCTACCCCCCCTCCCACCCACACACACACACCTCGGGAGGTGCCCATCGAAGCCAAAATTTGATTAACACGAAGAATCCACGCAATGTTCTAAAAACGTTTGCTCCAGTTCCAGCGGAGCCAGACTGCTTATGATCTGTCAGGTGGCGCCAGCACTTACAGTACCTATGGCCGAAACATTGCGCTTTACGTTTCTTTAAAATAATAATTTGGTAGACACCATTGCGCGAGAGCGCCCTCGTTTACCTGTGTACGCGTGCGCTTTTGTGCGTAAAACTGTGTGCGTAAGAGCAGAAGCGTGTGTTCGTGTATTCATGCACATACTTGTGTGGTTTGGTAACCTGTGCGTACACTGCAATACCGAGAAAGGGTTGTGAAAGCACAATAGCCTTGTCTAATACTGCCCCAAAACCTCGGAATACCAAAGAGATAGGAGAAAAAAACCCTTTATCTTAATAAATTTTCACCTTTTACGCAGACTGCACAAGCACTTTTTTTTCCTAAACGGCACATTCTCGAGCCATGTACACATTCTAAAAACCTTACTGGGTTTGTCGCATTTTGCTTAATGAAGTCTGACCATATTGTTTAAGTTCATGCACGCCTAACGACCGGACGAAGCGGTACCTTTCAAGACCCTGGACGAGAACACCCGTAAGGTATGTGCAGTGCCAGCACGGTTCATAGCTGCTCGTCTGGGAAACGAAACACGTCAAACCGGTTCAGAAACTTTTGACCAATCGCACAGTTCTCACCCAGTCTTAAACTGTCTTTGCGACAGCTAAAATTAGCCGCGCGCGCCAACATTCAGCACATTACTGCTTCTCTTTGAATGTCAACAAAGCAATTAGACATCCGCGTCCACAATCCCCCCCCCCTCCCGTGCCAAAGATCTTTCATTGGCAGCCTGCAGCAATATCCAGGCGCTTTTTTTTCACTTCGGTGTACTTTCTCTTTTCAAGAGACCAGAAACGCATTGATAATTCGAAGATATTTACATGCACAGAACTCTTCTTAGTATCGTCGCAACGGAAACGGGAGAAACATACAGACTAGCGCGCGCACCTCCCATCCATCATACCCACCCAGTCTCACACCCACCCAGTCTCATTCTCTCTGTCTTTCACATACACAGACACGCTTGCTTGCTTGGCAGGGGATGTTCATACAGGCAGGAACACACGCGTACTTATAACCAGTAAAGTGGGTGGAGCGATGGATTTTGCAATCAATCTTTGCCTTTTATAGATGACACAGGTCTTTATGAGCATAGACCGATAGTATATCAGATAATATTGCCTTGTTATTGTTGTAATTATTATTAATTGATGGGCTCAAGATGGTGCATACTCTGTGGAAAAAATGACTGTTTAATGAGAACAGTTTAATTGAATGGAACAATCTCGTAACATCTGACTGGCGTTACTTTACTTGAATGGGGTAATGCCAGATTTACACGGTTCGATCGTATCGGATGAAAACATGCTGTAAGAACTACTGCAATCAAAACGTGCGTAGAAAAACGAATCCAGAGAAAACTAGGCTGTGTCCTATATGTAGACACAGATTTTCGCCGCGACCTTGCTGAAGAGACTATATTTTAATAATTCGAGACACGCAGAAGCCCATTATCCACGATCCAGTTAGTCCGTTCAGGGACACGGGTTAAAACATTGCGTGTCTACCTTTGTGCTGTCACAAAATCGCTAGCATGGCAGTCGGAGTGCCAGCACCACAAGACGACTGTTAAGAACTACGCTCTTGTGTAGACCAGGGGATGTCTGGCAATCGACCGTTTCCGCGCCAAGACCGTTCGTTCCCTTTGAAAAGGCAGCTGTTCGATCCAAACGACAGCCTGGACGTTTCCTTCTCCGGCAAATGTCACAGCCACGAAACGTTCGCGTTTTGACACCGAAAATGAAGACGAACGAAAGCTGTGAGCCGTGTAGCATTACATCGCTTTTCCTCCCTCCCCCCCCCCGTCCCCCGACCCGTCTATCTCCCTCCCACTCTATCTGCCCCCATCTTCTTTCTTCCATTCTCTTCCTAAATTGCAAGGATTTGTCATTTTCTGTTCTGCCAACCTCGCTGTTTACTTCATTGCTGCTTTTTCAAGCGTTCTGCAGCGCGCTGGTTCCATACTTTGGAGTCTCTAACCGAAGCGGGCCTTCGCAGCCAGTGCCAGAACAGGCGGACGTGGGAGTGCGGGATATGTGTGTGGTAGTGCTAGCATTTCAGTTTTCGGCCATCAGTGCGTTGTTTTCTGGTTTCCACGAAAAGACTTCATGTGTGTTTGATGCGGAAAGTTACGAAAAAGGGGGACAAGGGGGAAGAGAAGAAAGGAAAGGTAGAGAAAATGAGAAAGGGAGAAACAAAGAAAAAAGAAGGAAAGATTAGGGGAATGTGGAGACATAAAGTGGCAGGGAGGGAAGAAAATAAGAGCTATAAAATAGGTCCATTCTTGAATATCTATACTATAGCAGTTAACAGCAACAGTCTGTTGTAGATTTGAACCCTAGCCCCTAGAAAGCAATGCCCGAAGTAAAAACGACTGTGTAGCGTTCAAATGCACCGTGAAGAGTCGCACAGTCGGAATTTCGCCATTGTGACACTGTTTTGAGCCGTTTTGCTGTTAGATATACGGCTGAATGCTGGACGCATCTCTTAAAAACCCCCCGAATGTGTGGACCTATTTCTGGGCTATGGCCAGGGAGGAAGAAACAACCCTTGGAATTTGCCAACATAAGAGGTCAGAGGTCAGAGTTCTGAGGTCAGAGTCATGTCTAGGCCGCGACATCGTGTAGTGGTGAACCGTCACCTGGATAGGGGGGAAACCGCTGGTTTCTGACCCACAAGACAACATCCACTTGGATAGATCGATCGATCGACCAATCAATCAATTCTTAGACTGCCTGTCTTCCCATCAGTAAGTTTGTTCTTCCAGTGTCCATCCATTCAACCACCCACCCCAACCAGCCTGGCCATGCTTCCATCTATCCATTTACCTGTTTAACCATTCACCTTTCTGTCTAGCCATTTCGTCTGTTCATCTGTCTGTTCGTTCGCCCGTCTTCCTGTCGACGTTTGCGTGTCCGCCTGCTCCACTAAGAATTTTAATTGGGGTGGGGAGAGGTGTGGTAACAATTAAAGTTGTGTGTTCGTTCTGCTGAGGTTTCTGATTCCTGAACAGACAGGAATTGCGACAATTATTTCCAACTCTGGCATTTATCAACATTTTTTTTCTTCAAGGCTTTGATTTTTGTCATCGAACTGTAAAAAAGTTAAATGATTTAGTTTTATTTCTCGGTAGAGTTCAGACGAGTAACAACTTATGGAAATAGGCTAAAAATTAAAATGCGAGGATTTCCGGCCATGAAAGCTCATCGCTTTTCTTTTTGGTCTTTCCCTTTTACTCAAGGCCTCTCTCTAAACGACGGCGCGAACTAGTTTCTAAACGCGCTTTTGAGTAGTATATATGCGTATACTTGGCCAGGTTCGCTAAACTAGGGCATGCATTCATTCGGTTGGATAAATCCTTATGTCTTTACATGGAAGTGAAGACCTCATTTTTCTGGTCTCTGTCGATTTGATTCGCGCTCGTCGTTGTTCTCGTCGTGCTACAAGAAACTCTACCAGCGACTACGTCTGCAGGTGCTAGGGACTAGGAAATGCGTTCCGGTGCTGGGAACCAGGGCTGGGTTGCATGAGTCTTCGTATCTGCACTTCCGGTCATAAGGTTGGTCGTAAGGCCATTTGCCCTGTGTATTTTACGTGCACTTTTACGTACTCGCAGGCGATACGAACTCCAATGCAAGCCACCCCTGCGAATGTGTTCAGGTTCACCTCGTGCCGTAAAGAAGCAGCCGCCCGTGGGAAGACACGGTGTGCAAGGGCAGCTACATCAATACTCTCGCACCTTCGTTTGGTTAGCTTCCGAACGTGCAAGACTTGGTTATCACAGGGCTGTTTTCTGGAGGGTCTTATGCGAGTGGTAATGAGGCAAGACAGGGTTTCGTCATCAGAAGTTGTTTCTTCTCGTTCTGCACTCAGCTGAACAGCGTCCACAAACCGAGGGCTTGAATGCATGAACTTAGCCGGGGGATTTTTGCGTAACCCCCTCCTCCAGCGCCGAACACGGGGGGGGGGCATGAACAAACTAAACAGTTCATTTCTCTTCCCCTCCTCCTTCTCCTGCGCCCCTTCGTACACCACCAACACCACCACCACCCCGCCCCCACCCCAACACCCCCGCCGATATAAGCAGCCGAGAGAGAAGGAAACGGAGAGAGAATAAAGTGGTAGAGAAATGGGCGTGAAAGACGGTGACAGAAAGGGAAGGAGATATAGAGCAAATGAGAAAAAAGATGGACGGATGGACGGACAGAAACAAGAAGAGAAAAGAAAGGTAAGAGGGAGGATGGGAAGAGTGAGCGTGAGGCCCAGAAGGAGGGTTAAATAAGGAAGTCGCTGGAAGCAGTATCGTTTCTCATCGAGCTCTTCTCGAGGCAGGCAGCACAATCCTGGAACCCATGTCAACTCAAATTCTCGCCAAAACGAGGCTAGATAGCACTGGTCGCTCTGTCTGCAGTATACTTACCCCCCCCCCCACCCGTCTGATATGCAATTCACCGTTTCTTTGATTTCAAGAAGTAGCCTTATCTGTCTTATCACAGGTAAAGTGAGTGGAGGAGCTTCCATCTGCGGAATCATCAGCACGTCTCTCTCTCTCTCTCTGTGTAAATTGCTCAGCCCGATGCTAAAGGACAACATCTAAGGCTGCTCATTCTTTAACACAAACAAAGACAACACGCAGTTTTCTTCTGTAGCCTTCACGGATCCAAACCTCTGGTGTCATTATCCCCCTTCACCCGTTTTCATCGAACACAAGAATAACGGTCACATGCTTTTCAGCAATAGGGGGTGGGGAGTGGGGGTGTAGTGGATTGCGACTCCATGTTCCAGTACTTCCGGTGCACGTGCATTCCCTTTCCGTGGCACCTCTTTAAAAAGGACAGGCCGTCGTGGGGAGGGGCGGGGGTGTTCTTCGTGTATTCTGACATCCTCTCCCTTCCTCCCCCCAGTGCTCCTCGTGGCCCCTACACTCCTGATGAGATAGCTAACGTTGGTGTGCTGACGTCAACCATCCAACCAACTAACAGTTTACGAGTCACAACAACTGCGTCTGTCTTCTGGACTGAGATGTTGTTATCTAGACAGGTCTAGCGTGACAGCTCGCGTGTTAAATTCACATATGAATTCACATCAATGTCCAAAAACATATTGCACCCACGCTATAATGAACCATCGCAAAAATCGGAAGAAAACGCGCGACTTCATTCTAAGTCCTACACGTCTGCATTCATAACGGTACTGGTCGGGTACAGAAAGCCGTCAAAGCCACGGATGCTTTTGGCATATCAGATGGAAAACTGTGTCCAGTAAATTGAACTCGTATTTCACGGGGCGTGACAGCCCTTAACCCGCGCCTAACTTGGCCGAGCTAAACTGACATGACACCGATTATATACGATCATTTTACCCCTTCGGTACCCGACGGGCAAATAACCTTCTAGCACTCAGTTCTTGGCGGTTGACATAATTCTTTGGCAGGATCCAAGGTAACCGCTGATCTTCCAGCAAGACATTTATGGAGCTGTCAGGTTCAAAGACTTTATTTCCGCTATTATCTACTCACCAACATTCGATCGCGTGACTTGCCAGCAAAGGGCACTCAGCGTCGACGAAAAGATTCACCAGTTTTTATTTCTCTGTCTACACTCTAAAAGAGCTCATTATCTGAAATATTCCTTTTGCTTAATAAGCACACCCCTTTACATACGATAGTTCACGCGAAAGATTTGAAAATTATTAACATCTGCACCGTATGCTTATATCTATACTTAATTTAATGTCGGAGCATTTAAAACGCTTTAACACTTTTGTAAACCCTTAAAGAGTGTGCTACAGTTGCAACTGAAAAGTAGATAAGAACATTTTTTCGTATAAAGCCCCCTTCCTGCTTTCTCAACCCTTCCATCTCTTTGGCCTGCAGAGATGACAGAGCGTCAAGATGCATATTGTCTGTCTGCACGTGCACCCTCACTCATGAAAGTATACCCACAGAAATATCGGCGTACAGAGGAACGGAAGGACGGACGGACAGGCAGACAGGCAGGCAGGCAACAAAAGACTCATTTCGTGAGCGCTGCACAAATCGCAGACTCACAACACCGTGACTGTGCTTAAATTTCTCCAAAGCGTCCGCTGCAGAGTCTAGTTGGTGTGAAACACCTGCATGTTTTATCAACAACGTTTGGTCCGCGCTTGAGGTCACGTGGTTATCTTCCCGCTCCAAACTCTGCTCCTACACAGGGTAGCGGCCCCTGCACGGCACTTCATGGTCCACTCGCGCTGAGGTTGTAAAAGCATGTTAGACCGCAGCGAGAAAGGGAGCAGTAGATGAGAGAAGGAACTGGACATGGCATAAATAAAACAGTTTGTAACTGTAGGTACAGGTGAATATTCTTGTGAACAACTATTCTTGGATCTGTACCTGCCTGGTAAGCGCGCGCGTGCGCGTGTGTGTGTGTGCGGATGCGTTGTCTGTGTGTGTGTGGGGGGGGGGGGTGGGGAGGAGAACAGAGTGTGACAGAGAAGTGAGAGAGCGGACAGCCAGGCAAAAAGGTAGGTAGGCAGGTACAGTAACGGACATAATACGCGTAGCTCTTGCACTTAAGAGACGTCACGTCAGTTGTGACATTCGATTACAAAGCGAACAGATCCACGCTTTACACAGAGCCTAGCCCCCGCACACCCACGGTCGTGTACACAGATAAGCTCGCACTGTTTTCACCAGCAGCTTTGCTGCACAATATAAAACGAGATTTACACAAGTAAAATACACTTGCCCTAGTCTGACGGTGTTTACAGACTTCGAGCGCCAGCAGACAGACCTAGTCTGGCAGGGATTTAGGCTGAACAACAACGACACCAGAAAGTGCACTCACCTTCCACAACCTCTCCGTTGGGAAAAACGACGACCACCTTGTGCGTCCGACTGGACATGTAGATGCGGGGCCTGTCGCCCTTGGGTTTGAGTTCCATCCTGGTGAAGGCAGGTAAGCAGCAGAATATCACAGACCGCGATCGGTAGGGAACTCTCAGGGAAAGAAAATCCAGGAAAAGATTGGCCGTTCATGGAATGGAGTTACATAATACCACACCGCGGTATTCCTTGCACGCTCCACAAGACAGGTCGGTTGAAGTTACAGTCCACCTCAAAGAAGTTCGATGACACAGATATTGGCTTTGCACTGCGTAGAGAGATTTTATCAACTAAGATTTGTCTCCAGTCCTGATGTCGTTTGACATTTTAGACTTGCCTGCTCAAGGAATACGTAGGCAGGCACGTGCAGGAGTTGAAGAGCAGCTTAGTCCTTGTCACCATGACACGTACAAGCACGCACGGATTTAGCATCCAGCACTCGAAAGGACATGGCGGGGCGACAGACAGAGGAGTCAGAAAAGGTCCGTCTGCAGTTCGCTGGAGTTTTGGTTCTCACAGACATTATCCCACCGAATCTTGGCACGAACAGCAAACCAGCCGATTCGCTGCGCGCGCACACACACACACAGACGCCAATGCACAGCTCTTACCCTGGTGGTTACTTCCACTCCCTACATCCTCCGGACAAGGGTGTCGTTGCTTCAAGTGAAACCTGAAGACAGACGGAAATTCTGCGACGCCATCGTCACTTCCTGGACAACGTGTGTAAGGTCATCTGGACCACCTGACGACTGGCACTTCGACACAATGCTTACACACTTTAGAATTACCTACATCTGAGCCACAGTTTTCTTTCGCCGTTGTTTCACCCACACTGAGCTGGTATCAGGATTCCAATTTTGCGGGCAGGGCCCACCCAGAACACGTTTCAGGTAGCAAGTTCAGCTGCCAGCACATTCAGTATTCACATCAATCAGCAGGGACTTTGGCGCGAACATCGCTTTCAGAGTTCTTGAAGTGGATGTGGCTTGGGAAGATGGGACTACCTGAGTCTCTTTAGTGAAACAAATTCAAGCAGAATCACTTAAGGCTCACAAATTAAAAAAAAAGCACTGCAAGAGCCTCACACTCGTAGCAGCATGGTTCTACTTGAAGTTGTCGTCTTCACGGAAAGGACAGAACCAGGTATGAGGTCATTACATACACCTTGTCAACCCGGAGTGCAGAAAGGCACACGTACCGATTCCAAACGTCACCATACTTGCCTGATTCACACAAGGACATGCGCATGCGCACAAGCACGCCTACACACATATACACACATCCTGTTAACCTGATCACACCGCATGCTTTACCCACAGGGCGAACATACTGAAGCCAACTTCGTACCCGTCTATCAAACTCAGTTTCACCCAGCCACTCTCGCGAAGAATTGGTTTCTTCCTCTGACAGTAACAGATTTCTTTTTTCTTTTTTTTTACAACATCAACCTCATCATTACAGCCTCACCATTTCGACAACTAGGTCAGCATTTCTACAACTAGCCCATCAATACGACAATACTGATCATTACCACAACAGCTTGTCGCTGACACAACTCCTGAATGAATAGGTACATCCGTTAATTCACAAAGCGGAAGTCTTCCTCGGAAGAATTATTTTTAAAAATTGAACACGCACTTAGAAATTTCTGCCGGATCCCACTCTGGAATTCTCTCAAGCGAACACCTGGAGCATACTTTTATGCCGTGCGACCAATAGGATTGCATCTACCTGACGCACTAGGCAGTCAGGGAGCCGCTTCCTCACAAAACGGCGACTGCCGAGGATTGATTGAGTCAAGCCAGCCGACGCCACTGTCGCAGGTAGAGAGACAGCGAGAATGAAGTTAGGATGTTTTCACGTAAACAGCAAGAGAGCAAGTTTTGCTCGACACCGCTTGCCCCGGAACCGTAGACAATAGCAATCGATGTGCGTATCACTACTGGTTTTTCGCATATTGGCCCAAGAGCTCTCCGGCTGTCGGGTGAGAGAAGGAGCAGGGTAAGGGGAGGGTACACGCTGCTAGAACGGTCCGTTGAGGTCGAAACCGACGATGAAGATGCTGAGGACAACGTTGATTCCACTAGCGATTGCTTCCGAATGACTTTCGTCATCGAGCGCTGCTGCAATGTCAGCAGCAGTTTAACTGGCCGGGGTTTTGTTCAGAAGCTGTTACGATGAGCCAGGTTCCGCGGCGATGTGCGCAGACAGCACTTGGTACTGCCTTTTTGCGCACCGTAACGTACCGGGAGTTCCTGATCTTCTGCCGGCGTGACCTGGTGGAGGGGTCACATTTGTGGACCGTCCATGAGGGAGGGGGTAGGAGTGGAGGGAGTGAAACGGTTTAGGCCTATCGTCGAACTGCGGAGATACACGTCGAAATGAGCATCGCATCGCTCAGCAATCGTCACCTGCGCTCGTCCCGTTAAAGCATTATGCAGTATCGGCGCGCTGAAGCACGCCTGTCCGTACCGCAGCGCTTGGGCCCTACACAGCAGCCAGCATGCACCTGGGAAGCCATCAACATCCGAACCTCACGCACGGCGTTTGCTGTAGTAGGCTAGGAGAGGCTAGGCTAGGCTAGGCTAGGCAAGGCGGGTGAGTGTTGCGCTACAGCAGCAACTGCTACCACTACCACTACTACTACTGTTCCATCACACGGCGCGTCGCACACGCACACACGCACCGCGGCCGTGAATGGCGGATGATGAAGGAGAGCAGTCAGGCCAGCGGCAGGAGAAAATCAGCTGCCGTGTGGTCGTCCATATTGCGGCTTTCAGTGCGGGTCGTAGCAAGGGACCACAGTGGTGATGTGGTGTGCTGTACGTACGCACGCGCGTTGCCGCTGTCGTGTTGTCGCTGCTGCTAGCTGCTGTAGCTGCCGCCTCCGCCGCCAACACCACCACCACCACCACCTCACCACCGCCGCCGCCGCGGCTTGGCTTGGCGTAGTCGTGACAGAGTGTCCACCAAGACGTGGTGCAACTGCTCTGCCCTCATTCATCGTCTGACTGCCTCCATTGTCGTCATACGGGTAGCGCTCGTTCCAACCCCGCGGTTTGGGATCTCCTCCCTTTCTCTCCGTGTGCGTACCCGCGCGCGCGTCTGTGTGTACGCTCGTGCTTGTGCATATGTGTGCAATCATGCTCGAATGCAGGACCACAGATGAAGGATGGAGGAGTGTGGTGTACGCAGCAGGAGACTTGGGAGGCGGGAGAAGTACAGCTGATGGAGGAGAGGTTAGGTGGGGCGGGGGGGGTGGTGAAAGCAGTCAAAGTGGAAGGGTGGTATTGGTCTCATCAGCCCCCTTCCCCCAGTCACCGCACGTGAAACGAGACCAGAAACTATAAGCAAGTCGTCCTTCACTGCAGACTTACACGAGATAGTGGGGGGGGGGGAGATGTGGGAGGGGGGGTAGGAGGAGGAGAGGTCGGTGGGGAGTGGATGAACCCTGTAACACTCCTACGGGAGAGGAAAACACGCTTGCAGGATTCCAGCCACGCAAGGCATGCTGATTCATCCAAAATGAGCGGAAGTTGAAGCACAGTTACCTGTTGTAGAATCTCTCAAGCCTTATAATCAAGTGCTTTGTGGGCTCCCCCTCTCTTTCTCTTCCCCCGTCCCCACAGCTCAATGCTCTTTTCATCTTTAAAAGTGCAGAAAATTGTCACCGTCTTTTCCCTGTATTTACGTTTCCTTTTACTTATTTTCTTTTTTCTAAGTTCTATATCGTGCTATATTTACTCCAACAGCTGGGAATTTTAGTATTGCATAGGCGTGCAGGACTTCTGACATTACTACGTATCGTCTCTTTTGCAAGAAGGACGAGGTTTGAATGACCTCACGAGTGGCTTCTTCGTTAATGAAGATTTATTTACGTGCAATTCTATAAATATTCACGCAAAGCACGCACACACGCATGGATAGATATACGCACGCAAGCGCTTACAAGTACAAAGAGTGAGTGAGTGAGTGAGTGAGTGAGTGAGTGAGTGAGTGAGTGAGTGAGTGAGTGAGTGAGTGAGTGAGTGAGTGAGTGAGTGGGTGGGTGGGTGGGTGGGTATGTATGTGAGTGGGAATCTATGTATGTGAGTATGTACGTGAGTGGGTATGTATGCATGTGATTATGTGAGTGAGTGAGTGAGTGAGTGAGTGAGTGAGTGAGTGAGTGAGCGAGCGAGCGAGTGGGTGGGTGGGTATGTATGTGAGTGGGAATCTATGTATGTGAGTATGTACGTGAGTGGGTATGTATGTATGTATGTGATTATGTGAGTGAGTGAGTGAGTGAGTGAGTGAGTGAGTGAGTGAGTGAGTGAGTGAGTGAGTGAGTGTGATGAAAGAGATTGTGGAGGAGAGACAGAGCAAGCGAATAAAGAGAAAACGAGAGAGAAAGGGAGAGGAGAGATCGACAGTATTAACTAAGCTTTCTATCTTCATCCACCCCCTTCCCCCCTAAAAGCGTCTCCTCAAACCTCACCCCCACCCTTCACCTTCCCTCGTAGCTTCAATGGTTTGTTATTTCACTGCTTCAAGCAGCCTCCGAACCAATGGACAAAAAGCTGAATGAGCAATGAAAGTGCACCGCTGCGAACACCGTATTTCTCTAGCTTTGTACGTTTACGATTCCTAGCAGGTTTTCCACCCCCACCCCTCGCTCAGCCCGCTCCGGGACTGGTTCTGACGGCACCGTCTGCAGACGATCACGCTGTGGCCAACGACGAAAACAAACCCACTGCGCATGCGTGCTGGATAAATGGTGGACATAGATCTAGGGGCCTTCTCACTGAACGCCAGTACGTAGGCCCAGGGCGCAGGGAGTTAGTGGTTTTGATACTGTCTGCTGATACTGCTGTGGGTGCGGGAGGGAGTATTCCCTGCACGGCTTACAACAAAGCGGCCTCGTGCGAAAGTACGTATAAAGCTACGCTCGCATGCACGCGTAAACACGCACACACGCAACCAACACATGCACAGACTCATAAACAGACACATACACACGCACGTAAGGGCGCGCGAGCCTTTCCACCGACCCCTCTGTCTCTAACGCGCACACACAGGCATACCCTCCCCCCTCTCTCTCTCTGTCTCGCAAAAACACAGACACACACGGGCACATCCTCTCTCTCTCTCTCTCCCAAACAAACACACAAACACACACACACAGAGGAAGACGACATGTCGTCGCTGACTCTCAACCAATCCACACCGCGCGTGCGTCATTACTGAATGCTTGGCCACGCCATGACAGCTGTTGAGCCCCACAGCCTCTGTATGACGTCAACGTACAAACAGTCCTGAAAATCTCTGTGTAACTTGGGCGCCAGTGGCTTTCGAAACGCGTTTCTGCTGTGTGCGGACATCAGCAATTGGATGGAGAATGTCGAGACTGGGCTGCTTCACTTCTGGTGGACACCTATAGGTAAAATGCGAGCCAAGAACTGGAAGGGACGTGAAATACGAACCAACATAACAAAGAAGTAGTTCTTGTTAGGGTGTCTATGGGGGTGAACGCTGAAAGCCTCCATCAGGCATCAAAACACACACACACACACACGTACGCGGGCACACACACACACGCACACACACATACTCATCTCATTCCCCTGACGTAGAAGGTCATAGTGGAGACATGCCAGACAATCTCTGCCATCTTGGTCTGTCTTCTGCTATCCGTAGCAGAGCTAGGATAAGAACTGATGTCTATTAATTGATACTGTCAAGGCTAACAATCAATCAAGCAATCAATCACAAAACAAACTATACGAACATGAACATGACCATGAGCATGAACAAGCAGTACCAGCAACATCCTGCGCCCCAGAAACCATGAACTCTTATCATCGTCTTATTCTTAACAACTGTTGCTGGCCTGTGGCAACTGCTGCAGCTCCGACAGCTTTTAGGTGACATGGTAAATCCTTGTTTCGACAGCAGCAGCTGCAGTGGTGCGTGTGCGTGTGGTGCCTGCGTGACCTCTTCTGCACGTCAAGGTGTGCACATCACGACTCCGATCATGTCCCTGCGTTCTGCCTGTTGCCGCCTGTCTGTGATTTTCTGCCCACGCACGGACCCATCATTGCGCCCGCAATCTAGGCCACGTCAGTGATCGATGACTTGCCAATCGCTTCAGCCTGAAGATGGCCCGCACATAGCAGCTTGCCTACCTCACAACTTTGGCTGCACAACAGCGCCGCACATCCGGCTGACCGTTCGGAGAGTTCATAATTTAATCTCCTCACCACGCACATACAGCATGCAGCAAAAAAACCTAACGACGACTACAATAACATTTGTGGCCACATTGTCAGATTTGTTCACAAACACTATCTTCTACTTTGCGTTTCTAGCCAGCGCATCGTGCAAAATCTGCGTTTAGGTAAACAACGAATCTAAAGGTGGGTATGTCTCCAGTAAATTACTGGAGCCCTGCTTAAGTTTCCTCTTCCTCTTTGCGTAAACGCGCACAGATTTGTACCGCAGTAAGTACTGCGGGATCTTAAGGGGCGCTCAGCATGCAACAGTCATTAGGACTAGGGATTACCGCATACTCCATTTCTCGCCTTCGCGTCAACACAACTTTGTTGAGTGGTAAACATCGCGGGATCTTACAGAATACTCACTCCTCTAGCAACAGTCAGCTAGGTCCCTTCGAATCCCACCCAACACCCCATCCTTAACCCCCATCCCGCCCCTCAAAGCTCCTGCGGCCTGCGCTGCCGCGACTCTCTTGCCACGAGCCGGTGGTCAGACGCAATCAAAACGCTGCAGACAGCCGATGCTAGATCAGCGCGCGCTCCTGAAACTGATCGAACACGGCCAGCACGCTGAAAATGTATGTCACGATTTCATTTCCATTTATACCCCGCTGTCTCTCTTCCCTGTTTAATTCCTTTGTCGTTCTTTCCTATGTCTTCCGCTCTGTTCCGCAGCCCTAACCAGTATTCTTTTCAGTTTGATAATTAAAGCCGCCACACATGCATTTTGCTGGTCATCCCCTGTCCTTGAATGTGTATGTCTTTCTTGTCCTTGGATGTGTATGTCTACGTCTGTATATGTCTATATATGTGCACTCGTATGTCAATGTCTATGTACTATATAATTATTTAAGGTTATATATAAATGAAGTGCATGTGTATTGTTGTAGTAATGTGTTTAAGTACGTGGATGTGTGCATATGTATGCATATTTATGTGTATGTAAATGTGTTTTATATAAATGGTGGCATGGCGTGTTTGAAATATAAGACAAGTTGAACTGAATAGCCAGCTCGCTAACGTTACACCTAGCAACAGGTGTAAAAACAACTAGTTACAATACAGACTTAAAGTTGGAATTGTAACTGATGCTCGCACAAGTGACACAAAGACTAAAAGTACAAAAAAAACATTCATAAATGGGACAAAAGGATTTCTTTCATTGCCAGCCACAAAGGGAATTAAAAACGACATAAAATATAATGCAGAAACAAAACCTTGCTGCAAGTCACAAAGGAAACTATAAACGACAAAAATAAAAGCGATATCAAGGCAAGCCAGCGACTGTAAAGGACACTTTAAATGACATAAAATTAATACACGATTCAAATAAAATCGTGCCAGCCACAAAAGGCCCTATACATGGCATGTATAAAGGGATGAAAGTGATAGGATTCAATGCAAACCACCTTATCAATTACTTAAAGGACATTTCTAGCCACAAAGGGCACCATAACGGACTTATGGAGAACTTTTTAGTAACTGCTACCCACAAACAGCCTTTTGCATTACTTGATAAGATTAATGTAATGACATTGCTAGCGACGAAAACCTCAACGGGAGAAGTGAATTCACGTGCTGAGGTTTTCTGGGTTACAAACAAGATCTTCGTCCAGTTCTGGAGGGATGTGTGATAAAGGTTCTTCCTTTACTTCAGGAGGGGCAGAACACCCTAGCACCCTAGCAGTAATTCCATGCATACCCCTTCCCTCCCAGAGCTTATTAAGCCCCTCTTCGCTGACTGTCAAACCAGCTAGCCTGCACCCTCTTTCGAAGCACATGCAGCGCTGCTCGGCATAAGATAGTGCTGAAAAGACATCAACGGGTTTGTTATTGTTTTGGACAAGGTACACCGAGTGTCACCCGATTAGCGTAATGATAACGCGAGGCATCAACTGTATCAATCAAAAACAATCAATGAGACGCTCCTTACACTGTGCGACTGCTCATGTGACTGGCGATTCAAGATCTGGAGCCGTATTCATGGCCGGTGGTTAAGCCTAAGCCGATCCCGACCATGTGACAAACTATTCGTTAGCGACCTTTCTTGGAACATAGTTTGTCACGAGATTGCGATTGGTTTAGGCTCACCAGCGGCCATGAATACAACTCGTGGTATGCCTTGTCCGGAAAATGCTGCTTATAGAATTACTAAATAAAATTTTAATGAGCGGTCCTTGTATCACGTTCGGCAACCATTGTGTTCCATCATCAACGTAAGATGGTTGGCAGAACATGTGTCTCTCACTGAGAAAATCAGAATTCCTGATACGACTGGCCTGCAGAAAGAAAACACATTTTTTCGGTTAGAGGAAGAATTTTTTCCATAGATACAGAGCTTTCAACGCGTGGAGGTGAGAAGAAGACAGATGGAAAACAGTTATCATTGGTATGCTTTACAGTACTAGCCATTCTGGTTTCTACCTCACACCCATGCTCTTGCAGATTTATCAACTGTGGGAATGCCACCGAGATAAATTATCCGCCCTCTCTCCGCTCTTGAATTTCTTCCCCCTTCTGTCTGTGTCTGTCATTTATTGGGTTGGAGGAGGAATCTGCTCTAAGCCCCCTCTACGTAAACTGAAATAGAGAAAAATATTTTAAAAATAATGGAGTGTATGCGCGTAGATGTGTACCAGATCTGATGTTTTTGTTGAGGCAAACGCTTGTATTGGTAAACCCTAAGGAAATCTTTCGCTAAAGCATCTGCAGGGCACCTCCAGACACCTGATTCTTGTCTGTATCGCCTGGTTCAAGCTCTTATTCACTGCGTCGCAGTCTCATTTGGCTCCCTTCACTTGCAGCTGCTTGGACTGACTCCACGATCGAACCCCATCCCGTCTCTCTCTCTCTCTCTCTCTCCCATGCGTGTAAGGAAGACAGGAAGAGAGAGGAGAGAGAAAACATCGCTATATTTACCTCTAACAAACAACAAATCAAACTCTGTTCCTGACAGGTTATAGAGGAACAGACGTGCAATCTTTAAAAGAGTTACAGAGTGGACGAGAGGCAAAGCTAATATCACACGGCTAGTTGCTACAAGTTCATACTATGGTCTTTATGCGATTATTTAGGAGTAAACAGCTCACACAGTTTTGGCCAGTCCGCACGCAGTCGTGTGTGCGCATGCGCAGCTTCGTGCCCTTACTAAACAGCGCTCATGCTAAATTGTTCATTTACAGTAAGATGTATGAGAATGTGCGGATCCAGTGTCACCCAGTTCAGTCAATCACTGTTCAGGGACCAGTTTAATTCGTGAAATTCCGACTGCCTTTTGCCCGGTACTGAGTTTACCAAGGTCATGGCACATGCACTTGATGGAAGCTGTCTACATTCATCAGTACTTCAGTGACTCCACACACACACACACATGCACGCACGCACGCTCACAAATACCTCCTCTCTCTCTCTCAGAGTGCAACTTGTAAGCACTTGAGAATTTAGTAGAACTACAAAACCATAGCAAAACAACATTTAGTCAGTGTAACACGAAGGCTGTATCCTCTTACCAAAAGATGGCAGAAGGAGAATGAAAAGCAAAAAAAAAAAAAAAAAAAGACAGGGTGAGAAAGAAGCTGGAAGAGAAGAACTGGAGGAACAGGCGAACGAAGAGAAAAAATAAAATGGAATGAGGGTAAAATGAAGTCTAGCTGTACCAAACCCCACAAGAGAGTACTGGTCTACCGAAAACTGCAAAGAGCTTATCGAAATGTGTTCCAAGGTTATCTTGAAGAGTTCAAAAAAAGAGAGAAAAACCGATACGTACTCCCTAGCGTTCATCTATCTACAACCAGAGGTCACGCTCGCGAGATTTGTCAGTGTCATGTTATCACATTTTAAGCCCCGCGACACAAGACAAAAATACTTTATATGTATTACGTGTCGTTTTGTGATTGCAGGAAGAGGCTCCAAATGTGCAAATTTGCGAGAGATTTATCACTCACCACAAGACTGAAACGTTCACCAAGGAATAGAAACGAACCTGGGTGTTGAGATACCCATCCTCGGTATCAGACACACAGCTGATGGTAAGTGTCTTATGAACAGCGACATTTTTCAGTGGAAATTATCTTGTCACTAACAGCATCATTATCTCCTCCAGCGTAAATCCAAACAGATGAATACTACTGAAAAATGCAGATGAATACTATCCAAAAGGCAGAAAAAGACGAGTAAATTAACACCACCAGGAACACTACTCAACAAGTACCCCTTCCCTTTCCCCACACCTCTCCCCTCCCCTTCAGTGCGAAATCACCGTGAGGTGGAAGCACTTTCCCTCCCAAATCATCATCATCAACAACAACAACAACAACAACAACACTCAATAAAAACAACAACAGCAGCACAACGAAAAAGGAATGAAGACAGCTTGTGAGCTGTGTCTGAAAAAAACTTTAATGCATAAAACACAAAATCTACCCTTTTTTCACAGTTGCCCGTTTGTTCTATGATGGAAAAAATATTTTTACCCC
>SMGT01014164.1:347739-382941 GCA_004794575.1 Lanistes nyassanus
CCCCCCCCCCGCCAAAAAGACAGCTTTTCTTACACAGCCCGAAGGATAAAAACTCTTCCAGCGAAAATGCATTCCACTGAACGAAGCTGAAGATATATACAGCCAGCCGTTACTGTAACAACAGTCGGTAAAACGTGTTCAGGTTAAGATGGTTTAAAGTTTATGTAAAAAATAAAAACAAATTGTTCTTCTCGAAGAGAAGCAGGAGACGAGCCAACACGAAGATTCGAGGTACCTGTGGCGGTGACTTAGCTGGCAACTGACAGTGAGTGAACTGCAGTGTGGGGCAGGAGATGTGCCAAATGTTTCAAGTCTGGCAGCAAGTCATATCGACAAGCGGTTGGCTACAGGGCGACTCACACGTGGCAATGTTGCCACCACTGGTTCACACGTGCCAATCTTGGCACCACTGGCTCACACGTGGCAATCTTGGCACCACTGGCTCACACGTGGCAATCTTGGCACCACTGGCTCACGCGTGGCAATGTTGGGCACCATAACAAGCTATACCGGTAGTGCTGAGCCGACGTCCCGAGACCAGGCCAAGTCAATGAGCATCAAGGATCGTGACTGGCTGGAATCCTCCGTCTTGCCATGAAGCACTGCCACTTGTAAGGGCTGACACAGGCGACTGCTTCCCGTTAATCATCGGCAACGGGTCCATAGGTGTGTGTGGTGCACCTGGGCCCGTGCACATTGTCAAATGTCACTCCTAGGTTGTCACCTGTCACTCCTAGGTAAGCCTGTTCGCCCCTCCCTCTCTTGACACCTGGCAGGTGGACGCTATGTAGGTAGCTGCTCTAGGCCGGCCAGAACCGGTTTAATCGAGTTTAAGGCATGAGGACGCATAGTAATTAAGCTGGGGAAGGAGTGAGTGGAGATATAGAGGAGAGGATACACAGAAGGAGACAGAGAGATGAAGTAGGAAGACCAAGAAGCGGACACGTGTAGACCCACGGACCTCTGCCTCTCGCCATCTTAGCCAGGACCTCGGAGCAACAGCTAGCAATCACGCTGAATACACTGGGTTGTATTTCGCCGACAAGCCTACGGAATAGACGAGTAAGTGACTTCTGAATTAGGACTGCCCTGCCATATCTATGTTAGAGTCTGGGACTCGGGTTGATTAAGATAGGTGGTTTTATTCTGGCGGAGACAGGAGATGTCATAAGCTAGTGGCCGGGCGAAAGCCAAGAGGAGTTAGAGGGAAGTGCTGGTCGTAGCGGTGTCACTGCTTCATTGTTGGGTCATGGAACAGCATCGGAGTTGTGTATCGCAGAAGTAGTTGTTTTAGTAGTGACGAGAGTAGGAGCTCTGTCGTCGGTCACTTATTGTATTTGTGTATCGAGCGGGATCATAGGTCGTTTTGCAGTTTGATTTCCCCTCTGGCTTTAGTTTGGTTATTCTGTTTGTCTGATTCCTCATGGTATGACATAATCAGGCAACGTCTTACCCTAGATATGAGCACGGTGATTCTCTGTAAATAACCTTTATATATATATTTGATGTTGTCGAGTCAGTTAGTGTTTGAAATATATGTTGAATAACGGTTCGCTGCAGTTGTGTGTTTTACGAGGGTGGGGGCTCTTGAGCTAGTAGTGTTTTGCCTGTGTGAGACTGAGCGAACGTGTCAGAGTATGGGAATCTTTCCCCTCGGTAGATTTCTCTAGTTATTCACTTTATTTCATAGCGTCGTCACCCTTTGGTGTAGAAACCATTGACCTGAGGCAGTAAAGGTTTTGGTGACGATTGCTCAATTAATTTTATATTTACAAGATCACCATCAAAGTTGTTCAGTAATTCTGGGGAAGTCGAGTCCAGTAAGTTAAGGTACGTCCCGTCATGTCACACACATCGAGGCAGGTGCTCATCTCGTGAAGACAAATTAATCACACGTCGCCATCTCCTCCCTGTGACCCCAGTGGACCTCCCTGTGCCACCTGTCTGACGCCTTGTAAGTACACACACTGTCTGTGTGGGCTATCCACTAGGGGCATGGGGAGTCTCTATACTCCACGCCTTGTAAGTACACACACTGTCTGTGTGGGCTCTCCACTAGGGGCATGGGGAGTCTCTATACTCCACGCCTTGTAAGGACACACACTGTCTGTGTGGGCTCTCCGCTAGAGGCATGGGGAGTCTCTATACTCCTTTCCTCTGACTAGCGAGAAGAGTGGGTGGCGGGAACTGTTGCATCAGTAAAATGCAGTCTTCCAGAATGTGTGTGTGTGAAAGAGAGAGAGAAAGAGTCCTAATGGACCGATTGGCAGAGAACGAACCGAGTGGAAAAGAGCGAGTTGCTAAGGCAACAAGCCTGACGCCGCACAGCGCAAGATTTTAAGAAAAGAAAGGTATCGGCCCTCGTCTGCATACAGTGACGCCTGGATTCACAGACACGAACATATGGGCTCGCACACAGCCGCACAGCACAACATAGACGCACGCACGCGTACGGCTCTTCCCGACCGCCCCTCCCCCCACCAACACACACATATACACGCACACAGTGGCTCACACGCACGCACACACAAACACAAACAACACGCAACCACGCACTGCGATCCAATGGCACTGAAGTACACACACTGAGGCAGACTGTCAACAGAATATATATATATATTATATTTAAAAATGCAAAATCAGCAAACATGTACATCGTCCCACTCTTTACGCAAAGACGGCGTAACCTGCGCTAAACCGTAACCTGACGTCATCGTTGCCAGAAGCGAGGGGCGTGAACGGATGGCCTTTTTCTTACGCCCACGACGACAGACACAGCGTTGTGACGTGACAGAGTCAGTGCTGCCTGCAAACGCAGCGGCACCGAGACGGCACAGTGCAGAAGTACGCCACGACACCGCCACACACCAGGGATAGCACTCTGGCTTCACAGCTCGTGGGGACCTGACGCCGCACTGCCAGCCAGTCCCTTGTCTTATTGATCGCTTTTCGAGGCAGCATCTATGTCACACAGCACGACAGAGACAGCAAGCGAGAGAGAGAGAGAGAGCCAGGCAGGAGAAGGTAGCTCCATCGTTCTAGTTTTTAATCTCAATGGCATCTTCAGCCTCTTGTGCTGTGAAGATCAAAGTACCGATAACTGTTTCAGGGAATTTTTTTTTTTTTTTTGCTGTTCAGAATGCTTGCGCATGCTTGCATTATGTACGACTGCGTGTGGAGGGAAAAGGAGTAAGATTTGAAAGTGGGGAGACCCGCGTTCGTATGACTTTGTACATGACAAGCGAAAGAATTAAAGCACTTTATTCCGCATGAACCACGACCCTGCCTTATTACGCTCGGGAATCCGAAAGAAATCGTAGTTATTTCCACCCCTGCATTCCCGGGTGCACCCCTTGTTGCCCTGGCAAAGAGAGAGAGAGAGAAAAAAAACCATAAGGATCCGACTCTCATTTCTTGCCGAGAGATCGTCAGCATTTTCAGTCGGAGAATCACAAGGACGCTCAGTTTGTGAGGGAGTGGGATAGGATAAGACGCTGATTTATAGAAATTATATATTTTCTATAACACAGCCACTGTTACAACGACATTAATATATGTTTTACTAAAATCGTGAGCACACTCTTAAAGTCAGCGCGAATGTTTGGTGATTTCAGTCTTGAGGAATACAATATATAGCTGAAGGCTTCAAAACCACGTCTGGGACAGATTGGTGAAGTACACTCTACAAAAAATTAAGCTGCCCGCAAAGGGAATCGCCCTGGTTAGCGGATTTATTCTGTCTATTATTTTCTGGTAGTCTATTTTGAAGGTAGCTTAAGAACTTGTTTTGCGTGTGCCCATCTGAGAGCAACGAACGAAATAAGCGTTACTGCACGTAAATGAACATTTCATCTATTGGAAAACGCACATTTTCGAGTAGTGCAAGGTGCCGATAAAGAAACTGGCACTTAAGATTTTTTTTGCAAACAATATGCCGTGTCTATTTAAAAAAAAGTGCCAGCTCGCACCCGCAGGGCTGTGTCTGCGGTATGGAGTCAAAGGGTGCAGACAGAAAATACGGAGCCAGCAAACCCAACGGCAAACATTTGAAGAAGCAGAATGATACAACGGGTTCTGAAGTCGTCGCTGGTTTTCCAATCTATTTGCCATGTGAACAAGAAGCATCAGCAGAAGAAGAAAGGAAAGAAAGGAAGAAAGAGAGACTAATGGCACTATAAAGAGACAATAATTTTGATATAAACAAAAGAGAAATCATTCAATAATGATCAAGGACATGCTACGAATGTTCTTCAAGATATATTCATGATCCTTGTGTGCGATCATAACACCCAACCGCGAGCAGAAATGTAAGAGATTTTTTTTTCCCCCGAAGTCTGCACCTTGCCGTCGTTTCTCGCCATTCACCAGAAATAGATTTCAGTCGAAGCACTCTCCATTTCTTATCGTACCCTCTCAACAGTTCCTGTTTTATGCTGTGCTGAGAAACAAAAAACCAGCTCATTTCAAGACACAGAAGACGTAGCGCGAATCCTCAAAACGAACCACCAAACCTCAATTTTTAAAAAAAAGAAATGACACACATCTTCTCAGGAAAGCATAAAAGGATAAGGGAAAAAATTAACAGACAATATTTCTTAATTTTTTCTCTTTTCTGTTCACCTCTTTCTTATTCAGACTAAGAGCCATATTGTTCTACATTTACAGGAAAAGGATAGATATTTTCAGAACGAAAGGACCCGCCAAACTTAATAATAATAATAAATGCATGGACACTTACATAGCGCGGCATCACGACAGCTCTCCGCGCTTTACGACAGAAGATCAAACATTAAAAAAAAAACATTTCAGTTGCTTCCATACTTCCAGGTGCTGACCACCATACAGCCCCTGTTCATTGTCTAGGGTAAATTTTGGTTGCGATCAAATCTGTGTCTTGATTGTACTCCGCCACATATCCCACAGTTCAATATAGTTCCTAAAGCTCTGTGCTCTTGAGAGACTGCCCAGATGGTTGTGATAAAGCACTGACACTTTGGTCTTTTGCCACCAAATTTCGTTCTTAATTACCCAAAAGCCACTTGTTCCACATCATTAACAGTTAACGCATTATAAGATTTGTTCCTGGCTTAACATTCCGTCTGCAGTGGAAGGGTGAGCGAGCGAGCAAGCAAGCGAGAAAGAGAGAAAAAAGATCGAGAAAGGAGGAAAAGAAATGGATAACCCTACCAACGCACATCAAAGAACTTCTCATCCGTCTAGATCACATCAGAAAGCAAAAATCGAGTTGCAGGAACACTCAACCGGATGATCGACGCCTCTTTAAATGCTCCTAGGAAATGTTGGAGGCCTTGCGAAGAAAGACACTTCAAACTTCAAGTTGTATCGGAATACATCTCACCAGCTAGCGCACTGTCTTAAAACACGATGACATGGAAATCAAAAGTGCAGGGTGTTGGAGTCAGTGGTGGGGGGAGTGGGGAAAGGGGCTTTCGACGGACGCCATGTCTGTTCCATTTCTGTAACTGCGTGAGAGTGGAATCTATTTTGTCGTCTGCAAGGCGCTGACTTACTCTCCTCCATCATGCACAAAGATACACGTCTTGCTCATAAAATATCTACACCAGGCTTAGCCATCGACAGTTCAGTGCCTGAAAAATGGAACAAGCTGGCGCCAGTTGGCACCAGAAAAAGCAGACAGGTAGGGGGAAAATGACGGAGGGAGGGGGAATAGAAAGGACGGATGGACAAAACGAGAAGACAGCATGTTTGTAATAACCAACAAATCAGACTCGAGACGATAAGAGGTAATGTAACTCAGGAAGGAAAAAAAGATGGTTCCTAAATAATTCTGGAGAGTATGAAAGAGGGTCTGGGAAGTTACACGCCCACGAACGCACGTACGCACGCACGCAGGCATGCACGCACTCACAAACGTTCCTGCCCAACATATCTCCCGCAACCCCGTCCTTGATTCCCTCATACTTTTCCCGCACGCACGCATGCACGCATGCACCTTCAGATTAATGTACGCACGGAAACACACATGCACCCCCACGCGCACATACATTCGGAAGGAAAAAAAACACAAAGCGAAGACACGTTTGAAAGATCGCAGATAGCCCGTGCATCTACTCCTTAGCAATCCTCTTTATCTCATAGCTTTCTGCTCTCTGGACTGCGCTGCACCGCCAGGAGACAAAAAGAGGCGAGTTGGGAGAGAGGGAGTGGAGTGGCGTGGCGTAGAGAAAGGACAGTGACAAAGTCGGCGTCGTGCGTTTGGGGCCCCAGCCAAGATCATCAATAATGCAGTGCAAGTATCGCCAGTGGACAGCTCCCGAAAATGGCTTTCTGACAACGCCACGTCCTGCTTGTCCCTGGTCGCCAGCGTGTCCTCTCGAGGGTTCTCGCGAGATGATTGCTTCCACCAAAACGCCACAGCCAAGGCCGTGAGCGGATGTGGCGCTCCGCGATCTGCGCATGACCGAGCCCATCCCGCGGATGCTCTGAGGCAGCGGTAGCAGCCAGCTTCCTTCCATCTGAGCCGATAAAGCCAGCCCTCACAAGGAGCGGCAGGTCAGCCGCGGAGCGCGCTGTCTGCCCATGGACTAGATATCTTCAAGTACAGTCTGCAGTGCAGCACAATCCAGGGCTGTGCATAAGTTATGAACGACGTACGCGTTCCGTTCGCTTACTCAGGAAAGCTTTATGCTCCCGCATTTAAATGTGCGGTTATAATCAAATACAGATATTCGGATATTCAATCCTGTATGCCGCTGTCTGCCAAGCGTTCATTCATACCACAACAACAGTCCTTATGTCTTCTTGCCAATATTTAACAACAGTCCTTATATCTTATTGCTAATATTTAGCAGTTGTCCTTGTATCTTCTTGCTAATATTAATCGGCTCTCCTTAAATCTCCTTCCAAATATTTAGCAGACCTTTCTTTTTGTTTCCCTCGTCATTCTTCTCTTTTCCACCTCTCCCTCTCCTTCATGCACTATTCTTGCCTGACTCTCCCTCTATGTCTTCCCCTGACTTTGTGTCATGCGAGAATGGGCGAAAGGCTGTGGCAGGAAATCCAACCACCATCTTGATGTCCGTATTTACTCTGGGCACAGCCATGCATCAGTGTCTAGAGGCTGCCTTTAGGTAGACAAGTAAGATGGATGGACAAACATACGGACTCACCAACAGACAAACTAAACAGAGAGACAGAGAACAGAATAATAAACAATCAAACGCGCTAACCAGCGAAGCACATGTCACGGGTAGCGGAACACGTGGTCTGTTTCTGGCCTGTCAGACAAAAGCTCTCTGTGTTTTCACGTTCCACTCCACTGACTAGTCGTGGCAAAAGTAAACAGATTGCAGAGACCACTAACATTTCTGTAACGTCTACCAAAACACTCATAAACCATTACAGTTTCCAATTCACAACGTCACCAAGGGGGAACATTTGGATGTTCAGGACTAAGCAATTTCCGTTTTCATTCTGGAAATTTCTTGCATTTATGAGAGTGCAGTGAGCAGAGCTGATCTACGCTAGAGTAGGTGTGACGGAGGAAAGACGGGCTTCTGATAGTGTCAAGATCGTTGCTGCACTGTTCTCCAGGACACACACACGAGAAGTACAAATTTGTCATCAGGTCATCGAATGTTTTCTAGGCTCTTTACCGAAAACGCTGATAAGTCGAGTTGATCGGTGAAGTTGTTTAAGTCCTTTAAAAGTTTCTAAAATTAGAAACAGAAAGGAATTCGAAAAATATTGTTGGTACTTTTTTTTAAATAACCGAAAAAACATTAACACCCTTCCTCACACACGACGAGTCTCAGGAATAAAAAAAGCGACGGTCACGTGGATATAATAATATTAAAGTATGCGAAGTTGAAATGATATGTAATCAAATAAACTGTATCCTGTGCTGCCAGTTTGTTTTTTTTATAGTAAACACGTGATACACATTCGTAGTTTCACCTACAAACGCGCGCGCACGCAGGCACCCACTCGCACGCGCATACTACTTTCAAGAGTTATATCGCCGCCACTAGCAATCTTCATAAATTGACGAGGTCTAAAAATAAGCAAATAAATAAAACGTTGTTTGTGTAATTAGCGGCAAATAAGATCTGCATAACCTGACTGTCGTAAGTGGCTCTACACAAGGGTTATCCAGGGGAGGCCAGCCTGTACCTTCTTAAAACAAGGACTATTGATTTTCCCCAGCCGAGGTGAGAGGTCCGAAACACACGCTAGCGATTCGATTGCAGTTTGTTTGAAGGTGGGGGGTGGGGGCCGCTGCCCGTGTAGGTGGCGGAAGGGGGCAGACGTTCTTTTCCAGGATCACGCGGCGGCTGACACGATGACGTCATACAGCGTTAGAGCGGGCGTCAGGTGACCTCAATACGAACGCAGACGTTCCCTGGAGAAAGCTAGTGATGATGTCGGGCAGAGTCCAAATTCCTCTGTGGGAGAAAGGATATAGTATCAGACAGAGCCAAGCGAAAGGAGTTGAAAGGGAATGCAAGAGTGGTCTTTGGTTGGATGATGTTGACAGCATATGATCTCTGGGGTAGGAGTTGGCCGTAAGTCAAAATTCAAAGACGAGGCTGTTAATTCGGATGTCCGTTTAAGGCGCTTCTCGACCGAACGAATCCATAGGACTTCTAGGACTAATTATTGTAATAGCTTTTGCTTTGCAAGTCCCGTTTAGTTAATCTAGCCTGTAGGCATTGATTATATATATATATATATGCGCCACCACTAAGTATCCGGGAGCAGCTATTATATGATTTTCTCACCAAATATATTTAAGGACGTAAATAATTATACCACACAGCTATTCCTGTCCTGCATTAAGCTACAATTATAAACATATATATATATATAAGTGTCATTTTCTACTCTTGACAGCAGTAATATGCGGGCGTACTGACGTCCTACATCTGGCCCACCCACAATGAGGAAGATCGTTAATGTTGTGAGGCTGATAGTTTATGGGTTTGTTGTGGGTGTAATGCGGAGTTTACAAGGCTCCAGTAAGTCGGACGAAGTAAGTCGGACGAAGGCTGTCGTAGCTAAAAACTTCACCCAAGCGAGTGCATTAGAACTTTCTTTAATTTCAATAAACAACTTCTTCTCAACATGCTTATCCTTGCCGAGATTTTGGCGAAAATATGTGTCTGTAAAGAAAATCCGATCTAATTCAGAAAACTGTGTTTTGTTGGAAAGAGCTGAACAAGTTTCTTATAGCTGCTTTCATCCGACTTAAATCCAGCCCGCGTAAACCCTGCATAACAAAGGTATTTGCTGTGCGAGTCCCTTTTTGGTGTAATATGGGCACGTGACCACTTCTCCCTCCCCTCATTTCCTATCCCACCCCCCTCTCTAATCGTCTTCTCACTTCCAGCCATGCGACATGCAAACTCAAAGCAGAGAAGGTCATGGGCGGAGGCCTTCTGTCAGCTAGCTCGGGACGTACAGACATCAAAATTCATGGAGTCTGATCAGACCAGCGCAAAGCCCAGCGTTGCTGGAGCTGACCCGTTTGGGGACGTGATCGCCGTGCAGGTCAGCCCCAGGCAGCAAACGACTCCAGAGAAACCGGCAGCAGCAAGGTTGGCGAACGGGAGAACGGAAGGGGAACCATTTCGTGACGACAGTTTGATGTGATGGCGTCCAATGATGTGGGGCTGAGGCCCTCAGACCGGAGATGGCCAGGTTAGCTGCCGTCAGCCCTCTGTTAGCATTTTCCGTAACGCGGGGCTGGGAATCAAAAGCCCAGAGTAATGTCGCGAAAAGTCCGGCATGGCAGTTAAAAAACAAGGATGAGGGAATGTAGTATTGAGGAAAACAGCCACTGGTCTGGAAATGGCTTTGTACAGTAGACTAGAATGAAGAAATAGCCAGCTTTTGTACAACACTTTGTTGTTGTTGTTTGCTTGTTTAATTTCTCTGAAGATGACTCGTCGGATGCATCGTAATGAAATCATGTGCGTCTTCTCTTGTCTCCTCTTGTTTCTCGTTATCGTCAAAAGCGATGCTTAAATCGATAACAATGAGTTAGCATCCACGACAGATCGCTGACAATTTCTTTTACAGAAACTGAGTGCAGCAATTTTTGTTTGCCATTACTTCCAACATATCCCAAGTGTTGTTTGGCACCGAAGAAAACAAACGATCATATGATGTATGACCAGGACTGCACAGGGCTGTTCACATGAATGTTCAGGGAGTGCTACACGGGGTACAGAAGTTGCACTCACTGGAGGTTCAACCGACTTACAGAAGGCTGCGTCCAACGCAAGCCGCCCCACCTCGGTTACAACTTGTGGGCCGTGGTGCATGCGGACGCTCGTGCAGTACATCCATGAAGAAAACAAACTTTTCCGTTACATGAAACTATTTCGATTTAGATTAGAGTCTTTCAGATGAGTCTTTTGAAAGTCGGATTTTTTGTCTGTTGGCGGGCGTGTTGGAAGGGACTGTAGCGGTAAATCCAGGAGGATCCCCGAGCTTCCCATGTCGTCACGCCACCGACGTGTCTGCGCATTGCCTCCGCTGCGGTGACCAAAACGGAGATGAGAGGGCGCGCAGGAGGAACGAATGGAATGCCTGATGGACCTATCAGGGGCCGTAATCCCAGTAATCAGATCACCATCAGCGACCTCTAGCATTTGGCTATTTTTTGCGCGTCGTTTGCGCGTTTGTGTGTGGCCAGCATCAAAAGGCTGCTGATGTTGGAGGGAGACAGGGAAGGTCAGGTCACTCTTGGCCGCTTGTATGCAAATCTGAGGGTCATCGGAGCGAGCGGCATCGCCAGGCACCCTTCCCACCCCCACCCCCCGCGCCTCAACAGCCAGCTACGGTGATCTACCATATTGTCAGACCAGGCAAAAAATAAAGCAAAAATTAAAAAAAAAACTAACAAAACAAAACATAACGAGAACTTTATGTGTACGGTTCGGCCAGTCGAACGAACAACAGCAGCAAAGAATGTAGCTGCATCGTTTCCCGTTAAAATCTGGTTACGTTTCGTCCAAACTGCATTAATTGGTCACAAAGATGTTCGTTAGAGTCTCGCTGAAGAAAAGTTCTGGAATACTCGCGATCGAAACCTGAGTTCTTAGCCCTTGTTATGATGTTGACTGTCAGAAATAGGAGAAACAAGCAAAGTATCACACTGCCTTGTTATGCACAGAACGCTGCTAGGCATTTATAAGATCACACTGAAGGTAGTGATTCTACGATAATCAAAGGAAAATAAATATGAAATGTATAAAAAATAAATTACTCAACACACACACACACACACACACACAACCACACACACACACACTGATAGACACATACACCAACCGTCCACGCACAAGGTACTTAATCTCTTCTGGTCCTTCTAGGCCGCAAAAACACTGAGGTGAAAGTTCTGGCCTCCAGCAGACTTGAGCCGCTTCTGTAACAGCAATGGACTTGTTTTTGTTTGCCTCCTACAGCGTCACACCAGGCAACAGAAGAAAATGGAGCCACGCAAGACCGCCGGCGCACGTCTGCTCGCGCCAGCCTAAATTAAGAGCTATTCGCTGCCGAAGTAGAACGCAGCTTCAGTCCCAATTTCAAAATGTATTTTCCCCAGACGGTATCGTGTCCGCTGGGAGGAATACAGGGCTGGGAAGCCGAGGAGGAAGTCTGAGGTTACGGGGGAAGGAGGAACAGAGGAGGGATGCTAATATAAGGTGGCGAAGACGTTCACTGGGCTGACCTGAATGGAGGCGAGTCGGATGTCCCTGTCTGGTCGGATTGTGGCCAAGGCAGAGAATGGCGCCATGAACACAGGGTTTTTTCCTCCCGGGTCATGCAGTTCAGCCACTTTAGATAGCGGACTTCTGGGCGTCTCCACTCCGACACGGTTAGGTGGACGCCCGACTATGAGCCGCCAGAATGATTTCGTCAACTCGCAAGTCGTTCATCAAATTAAATTGAGAGAGAGAGAACATTACCTACAAATATACCAGCATCGCAACGCTAGTGTTGGCATAAGATCTGCTTTATTCCACTCCTGAACCGCCTGGTTGCGTTGGTTACTAGAATATATTTCAGCATTCATCTGGTCAGGGGGATTACAAACAGCTTTCAACTACTTAAAAAACCAGTTGCAAAGCGAGATTCCTCCGTGTTTCGTGGTCCAGAGCTCGAGCCTGCACTGTGTTCTCAAGCAGCAACAAACACGGAGCCAGTCTCACTTGGACTAACAGCGAAGACATCGAAGACAATTGCATCTACGGCTTTGTAACTCTACTGATTTCTCAGGACTGAAATCTATAGTCGGAATCTTCACTTCTCCCCAGACGCCACAAATCCTATTCAAGGGTATCTTTCATTTCTTTGCTTCTGAAGTTAGAGACTGTATATTTAAAATTATCTTTGTACATATTTCAAAGCCTCCTGTATACGAGAGATCATCTGCTGTCGTCTGCTATTGTGGAGGTGATGCAGAAGGAACGAAAATCTCATGCGTTTAGTCTGGGGGGTTTTGGGGTGGAGGTGGTGGGGTAAGGACAATATTTTCGGCGACGCGGTTGTCACGGACAGTTGCAGAAGCCTGTTTTTGCAGCAGTTGTCTGCTGCTCGTGTGACCACGCCTCTATTTTGAAGAAAAGACCTAATATATGTCTTATTTTTACAGAAGGGGGCTAGTGTTTATCTCCCCAC
Source organism: Lanistes nyassanus (assembly GCA_004794575.1). Taxonomy (NCBI): domain Eukaryota; kingdom Metazoa; phylum Mollusca; class Gastropoda; order Architaenioglossa; family Ampullariidae; genus Lanistes; species Lanistes nyassanus. The sequence continues at coordinate 360,409 of SMGT01014164.1, forward strand.
AGTAGGATCATAAATATTTTGGCGATTTCGTATTACGCACGCTGCAAACCAGCCCTGTGCATCTTACTCTAATGATACAAAGTAATTTAGTTTGATAGTACTGATTAGCCCAGTTAAAATATCGTTGCGGTGTCTTCAGAAATAGCCCTAAGTTCTATCAAAATTGCTTTCGTGCTTGAAAAAGTGATTCGGAACACTCATCACTGTCTTCCTTTTCATAACCGTTATCATTATCGTCGTGACTAAGTGTTACGAGTCCTCCCTGCATTGCTGTGTGGATATTGGGTAACGTGGAATTATAAGGTTCTTACAGTATTTTAGAAAGGGGACGGATAGACACCCGGTTCTCATACAGCTGAGCGGTTACCGTTCACATCCACAGGCACCCAGCCCAGCTGTGAATGCGAGTTACGGCGCACTGTAGCTCGTTACAGTCACAGCTGGAGCGTGCTCCTTTTCCCAACCCGGTTCGCATTACCGAATAGTACCAAAGCCTTTGCTTTTTTGCCCTAGCCCTACCCCACCCCTAACACCTCCCTAACCCCCCCTCCCCGAGCAGTTTTAAAACGCGGCAAAAAAAAAAAAAGGAAAAAAAGGAAACTTTGAAAATCCCAAGGAAGATGCGAAAATCAAATCACCCTATCTTGAGTCGTTGAAACCAACGCTTTAACCACTCGGCTACGGACTACATCGGCAGTTTGTGTTCATTCTGGCGATAAGAAGCTGCACTGTGAATTCTCGGTTCGTGCAGCTTCTTATGGTTAGAATGAACAAAAGCTACGAAAGTACTCCTAGCTGGATGGTTAAGGAACTGGTTTTGGGAACTGAGAGTTATTTGTTCGAATCTTGATGGCAATATTTTTCTTACTTTGTTCAGGGTGGGGTTTGGGGTTAGGGAAGGGGGTAAGGGTGGGGGTAGGGCAGAAAGTGAATGCTTTGACACTATTCAGTAAAAGCGAACCGAGTGGGGAGATAGGAACACCGGTCAGCTGTGACTGTATAGCATGCTACAGAGCGCCGTAGCTCGCTACGGTCGCAGGTGACCTGGGTGCCTATGGATGTGAAAGTAACAGCTGAGCTTTATGAGAACCGGGTGAAGAAAAACAAGAAGGAATGATGATTGATTGATTGATGATGATGATGATGATGATGATGATGATGATGATGATGATGATGATGATGATGATGATGATGAACTCGCCACTTTAGCAACGCGCGGCACTGCAAGGAAGCCTTCATTTTAAACTGCGCAAGGTTTACAGTTCCTCTTTTCTCAGTTTCAAATCTGCCTGGTTGAAGGACTATAGAAAGATGCTAACAGCCCAGTGAACACAGAAAAGAAAAGAATAAAGCAGCAAGGGGAATTACAATCTATTAATATATTTTTCTGCTATGACCCAGCGTTAATACCATCTGCCTTTAAAATAGCCTTCTGTGACCAGCGCGACAAGCCCTTATGTCGGACACCAGGGCGTTTTCGCGTATTCTCGTATCCTTAGCTTATTATACAAAGCTGTCCGACATTCGATCTACTTTCATCGCGATGCAGTATCCATGGAAACGAGAACACCGACACGTGCCACTTGAATATCTCAGACTTCGCCTTCAGCGAGCTAACTCCCCGTGAGCTCTTGGGCTCCCAAAAACATACATATTCATAGCTTCCCTGTCAATGGAAGGCAATTGTGGGGGACTCAAAACCCTGCCCTTTTCCTCTTCTCGCGAAGTCTCGCTGAATATGTTGAAAACGGTACAAAACACTAACGTTCTCGCGCGAAAGAACCCAAACAGGATCGCGTAGATAAGAGATATCGGAATTGTGCATTTAACCTCCAGTGTGAATTCCATTTGAATTCCATGCCCGGCAACATCATTTTTAAGGGTCGTGTAGCAAGCTATATTTTAGGATTATATTTATGCATCAATGGATGCAAACATGAGCACACATACGCACACACACACCCTCTCCCCTCCTCCTTACTTTTCTATAACTCCTTACTCTATATTTTAAACTGAAACACGCATTGCTTCTGCCAAATATAAAATTATCTTCAGAAACCCTGCTACACGCAAGTGTAAGCAGAGGCGTTCTGTCTGCCCGCGTACTTAAATTTATTTCCTCACAACGACGATAGCGCCCGTGTTGATGTTTTTACTCACGAAAACTCACAACACTTCACGCCAGATGCGAAATATTACCACACTTGCAGAGGGAATTACAAGCACACTCAGTCCACCAGCCCACAAATGCAAGCACTTGAAACAGGCTCGAAGGTGAAAGAAGAATACACAATGCGTTTTTAATGAACAGCTCTGCAAAAATGTTTTAAAAATAAAGAAACACAAATAGAACTGCCAGAGGTATACGTTTGTGCAGCTAAAGCCGTCTAACGGCTCGGAACCAACTGCAAGCAAGCAAGCAAGCAGAGTATATTCCAAGGGAGAGCAGCCATTTTCAATTCGACAGGTAAGCCAAGTTTCACGAATTGCTCCCCTTGTGCGTCTTTTTTTAAAAGTTGGTTGGTTGGTGGAAATCATGATTTTCAGCAAGAGGGCTGTCCTGCTATAGCTAATAGATTGCAAGCATCGGCAAATTAAGCGAAGGTTTCAAAAAGTCAAGAAAATTTGCTCACTGTTTTCTAGGAATAGCCAAGCTAAATACGGGGCTCGATTTGCTTGAAGGAATGAAAGTAAAAAACAACAACAACAACAAAAACTAGTTTATCCATTTGCCAACATATAATAATATATATATATGCTACATGTGCACATAATTTTTTTCTGATGGACAAAATAATGTGAGGGTCAACAGCGCCAGTCACACACGCAAACCTCACTACGAAAGAAGGCAAGCTGAAAAAAAGAAATATCTTCGCTGTACTTGACTGGACACGGAAGATCGACGGCAAAACATTAGGGGGGAAAAGCCTCATGAACTAGACTGGAGAAAGCTCATGTGGAGCAAAAGTACTGGAAAATATGCTTGCGCCTTGCCACGCTGGCTTCCTGTTTACAGGGAGACAACACGTCGAAAGAAAAGATAGCAGACTACTCTGGTGTCTTCGGTATTGCCCCTTGCACAAAAGAGTCTGATCGCGCTGGCGGAGGAACCAGTAACGCTCCCTTCGTCGTAGGACCCCCCACCCCCCCCCCCCAATTTGGAGGTGGGAGTCTCTCAGAAAAGGCCAAGTGAATGGCACATGGCTGAAGGCTAACTGCTAAAAATCGTCACTGTTTTCTCAAAGCGCTGCTAATTCTGTGTAAACTACCCAAAGAATCGTAAACAGCTGAAATTTCAGACATCAAAAAAGCACCTGTGTATGTTTCAGGGTGTTGAGCGAGTGAGTGAGTGAGCGAGTGGGTGGGTGGGTGATCGAGCGATTGGGTGCGTGGGTTTCGCTTAGTGGGTGGGTGGTTGAGTGAGTCAGTCGGACGGTCGGCCATTTTCTCTTTTAGTGCGGGGAGGGGAGAGAGGGGGGGGGGTCGGACAGAGTAGCTGTCGTCCTTGAAAGTTACCTCCCTTTATCTTAATGTGCGCACGTTATCATTTTCCCGAAGTTCCCCAAATGACCAATTAAGCAAGTAATTCAATGTTCACTGAATGATTTATGCCAGCTCAACAACTAAAAAAGCACTATGCGGAGGACAAACTGTACTAAAATATGTATGCACACGTTGCCAAACAATAACGGGGCAGATTTCCGAAAGGCAATTTAGATTCCCAGACGAGACCTTTAAAGAGGAGGAGTTGGGGACATTATTCTTCTCTCAGCTTAAGTAAACATGTCAACTACACAGCCTGTTATTTTGTTGCAGCTTTCTTTATGCTTGTCTGTCCTCACTAAAATAATGGGAGGGTTCTAGTTGCCTATACTCTCTCTCTCTTTCTCTCTCTTTCTAGCTCTCTCTCTCTCTTTCTCTCTTTCTCTCTCGCGTGTCTGGTCGAGTTTGGAATGTTCACCATCAGCTGGAAAGCACACCGCCTGATTTATGTTCTTCTTTCAACAGCCCATATGTCTTAAGTGTCATGTCGTATTTTCTGTCCCAAGTATAGCACCCCCTGAATGCAGTCAGTCCTTCAACATCAACAAGTTTTTGTGTGTATTTTTGATGTTAAATTTACTACACCTTTTTATATGTACTTCAATTCCTCTTTCCACTAATGTTTATTTCCATTAGCTGCTATAAGGCAAAGTGGCATAAACGTTTCAGTACGTATTCATATTCACTGCAGACACAATATGTTGTGCTTACCCGAATCATTATAGAGCATTTATAAATTTTCTGTAACGTGAAGTGACAATAGTCTTGAATAGTCTTAAAAAGCAGTATCATATGATTAGCGCTGACCTTCATCCACCTATGCTTAGTCTGAAAGGGGGAAAATCGTTTTCCGTACATAATTGACAGCCCATCTTTTTAAGGCTTTCAGACACTTCTAGGCAGAACTCGCTGGAAAAACAGCATGCCTCGATCGTTACTTGGAAACAAAACGCGCCTGTACGCAACGAGAAGACCCACGCATAAAATGCCCATAAAACGCCGAGCATGGTCCCAGTCTAGTTATCCGATTAGAAAAGGGGTGGGGGTGCTCAGACACGTGCAGCAGAGTGCCAAATGGCTGTATTTTTTATTACAACCTGATGATAATTGATACCACCCTTTGTTGAATTCCAGGGATAATCCCTATCACAACTACTCACTGCGCTAGAGGGGACCATAGTAAAGCAATCATAACGCACAAGCAATTAACTTTACCGAGAGATTACACCACCACCACCACCACCACCCATCCACTTACCCACCAACCCCCACCTTACCATTTTTGTGAAGGTGTAAGCGATTCAACGCCTATTCCGCTAACCACGGCTGCTTTTTGAAACCGTGAAGTGACTACAGAACTACAGCGAACTGTAGAGGCGCTTTTACATGGGAGTATAGACGAGTGTGCCTGGAAAGAAAGAAAGAAAGAAAGAAAGAAAGAAAGAAAGAAAGAAAGAAAGAAAGAAAGAAAGAAAGAAAGAAAGAAAGAAAGAAAGAAAGAACTACGAGGAGAAGACGACTCAACATAACAAGACCAACAACCATTCTTTTAAAAAATGGCGGACTGCTGAGGAGACTGAGTAGGCTGTCGGAGACACCGGCATTTTATTGTCTCACAGAGTAAGAATTTGCCGACCTCAGTGTGCCGAAAGCACAAGCATTTACCAGCGTCAGCATCGGAAACTGTAAGGGGGAAAAAACTGAGGCCTATGGCATATCAAAACCATGCGAACTGGCAGACTTTTCATTGTGTCGAGAAGTAGCTGTCTCCTGCAAACAGCAGCAAAAGACAATGTGCTGCATCATTCTTAGATGTGATTATTCTGCGAGTTCCCATTCTGCATGGCGATCGATCTGCCGCTTGTCTCTTTTACCTGGGAATCTATCCACCATCATCCACCCTCCTGCCTTCCCTATTCCTTCCCTCCCCGCCCCCATGCATCCATCCCTGTCGCACCCCCCCCCCCCCACACACACACACTACTCAAAGAGGAAAGCTGCGAATATCTCGCCTGCAATTCGCGGAGTGCCAGCAAGTGCGCTAATCTGACTGGTCTCAATAAACCCATCCACGAGCCAATGAGAGGTCGTGTTTAATCCCACGTGATTCGACGTACATCGTCAAACCAGCGTCAAACGTGTGTTCGAAACAGGGTCCTTAACATTCAGTAGGTATATAAGCTCTGTTTGGCATAGCCTACCACTGCATTCAAGCGACGAAAGACGACATTTTCACGAGAAGTGACAAAAAGCACATAGATTCTTCCAGTCTCTGACATAACTACACACTGTCGTCTGTCACATGGTCCTGTTCGACATAAGGACTGTACACGCGTCGGACGGCGGCCACATCGCTTTCTGTAACAACCTCGACTTTTGACCCTAGCGTAAGTTAGCCATGAACCACACGACACAAATTCAGGCACCACGGTACAACGCCATTCCTGTCGAGGGTCTTCCTGCAGTCATTGATTGTCGCACGCACTGACTGGCTCCGTTTACAACCGGGAGTCCTATTCTCTTGTTCAGTTACGTCGAAAAGCTTACCGGATCACATATCGTCTTTAACGTACTGCCAGCAGCACACAAGTCGTTAAGCTAAGTGCGTCAGTAGTTTTTTTTAAATATCAAACTCGTCAGGCAGTAAGATTTTCCCTGCGTTTTAGTACGACAGCAATAAAGCCACTCGGAGAGAGACGTTTGGTACAAAGCCGTGTTAAGGTATCTGACTACGTGCGTTCTATTGCTGCCTCCATTTCTCTGTCGCTCTCTCCAATCTCTCTCCGATCTCTGTCAAGAAATAAAAGTGATCTTCATGTAGCAGGTAGCGTCAGCGTTGGTACGATATATTACACACACGCGAACCTAACGTAGTCCTACGTGGGTGGACACCAGTTTCCATCTCATCTTACACGCATGCAGTTGACACAGAAGAGGGGTACGGGGGGGGGAGAACCCAAAGCAGGAGAGTGGGGTGTTGGGGACAGATGAAACAAGACTTCGAGGCACCATATGGTCGGTGCGAATGCGAGTAAATGGAGATATGCAGACTTGCATCTGTTTATGTTTGTACATGAAAGAACGCGTGTGTGTATGACTGTCAGTAAATGAATTTCGCTCTACCAAGTATTTCGATTGGTCCTGAAGGACAGGAAAACACGAGGATGCAATAATATGCTGGTTCAAAATGCAAAGCCGTAATTACCACAATGATGTAGTTAAGGAAGCAGTACTGTGAATCCTAAAAACGTAATTACTAATGATGCAATCACAAGTGCCGTAAAAGCCACGATCATGCCATTATCAATAGCACGTAGCACCACTGACATAACCATCCGTGACATACACGTGAATGAAATAATCACTTGTGTTACATCTACCAAATGACTTATTCGCCAATAGGCCAATCACTAGTGTTGTAAAGATAAATACCACATGAAATTTAGTCTATATATATCTATATATATATATATCTGCCAATGACATAGTAACTAATTATTTCAACACTTGTGTTAAGCCGCAGCTGGCGTTGGATGATACGATCAATAGTGTAATCACAATTAAGTAAATACAATGATGCAAAGACTACTGGCCATCAGTACCAGACGAATGATGTACGATGTATGATGCATGGTGTACGATGTACGATGTACGATGTATGATGTACGATGTACGATGCATGATGTACGATGTATGATGTTCAAAGAATCAGTAAAACGACGAGTAAAAGTGACACAGCCATCACTGACGTAATAACCACGACGTGCCAGTGATGTAACCAACACTGACGCAATGATCAACGATATATGAAAACTAATGGTGAAAATGTATGGAGTGACAATGACGTAATATCAATGACGTAATTACCAATGATGTAGCGCATGTCCCCAACGCACGTACTGAACGCCTTCCTCCGGAGCTGCGGCGAGCACGGGTGGGAGTGGGGGTGGGGACAGCACCCGTCGTCGTCCTCAGTGTGGTCTAGCAGGCGCGCGCACAGGGCGGAGGGATAGTTCAGGCGGTCGCAGGTTTGCACCAGGCTGTCCGCGTCTGTCACCGTCACAGTGGGCAGGTTGGTCAGGGACCGACTGCCCAGCTTGTTGGCCGTCGCCATCTTAGAGTCTCGGGCACTCTCCTGCCGCTTCATCGCCCCCTTCTCGATACTCTCTCCCTTGATGCAATTATCTCCCCTCCCCGACGATTCCTTGCTGGAACATGCTCGCAGTTGCCATGGGCAGCCTGCTCAGAGTCTGGCACCGCCAGGCTGCGGTGGTGCTGGTCTGTTTGTCCTCGAGTGTGACTGATGCGACACGAGCATTTCACACCTCCAGAGTCCACGATCTCAGGGGCCGCCAGGTGTGGGCGTCAGGTGTTAATTTTACACGCGGCAGGTAGGAGTTGGTAGTCCCTGTGACGTTGCTGTACGTCACAGCGTCGTCGTTTCAGATGTCTGCCGAACACCCGAGAAAGCGGCAAGTGCCGTAACGTCTCAAGTATCCGAAATCCACCAAGCGAACGACACACAGCTACAGAGGAGAGAAAACACTGGATGAACCGAGCGCCTACAGGCGCCTACTCTGAGGCGTTGACTGATACTGTTAGCAGAAATCAGACTATATGACTTCACATCTGGAATCTGGTCTTTGCAGACTTATTACGGATTCCAGATTTAACAATAACAAAACAACCGCGGTCTATCAAATAGAAATCCAACCACCATGACATCACCATTTTCGTGATTATCAGAATCTAAGAGCTCTCGAAGGGTCTGTCATGTCCATAACTGAGTTATTCCACAGTTGCGCAAGAGAATTTCCGTGAAGGCATGCTGGTTTCTTACATCTGCGCACACATCTGCGCACACATCTGCGCAAGTGCTGCAGGCTAGACGGAGCGGAATAAAACAGCCGAAAAACACAAGCAAGGCGATAGATGGGAGTGGAGGCAAAAACTGCAAATCGGTATTCATGAATGTGCTCCCTTTTTGTATGGAAGCAATGTCCGTTCAGGGAACTGTCCCTTCACCCACAGGTCCTAGTGGACGGAAGAGTTCCTTCCCTTTGCCCCCAAGCGAGACAAAGCAGCGCCCCTGGAGACTGCATGATAAAATAAGTATGCTTGCTGTCTTTCGGTCCGTTTAGCAGCGCAGCCCGTGGGTTAAGAAACCTGTAAGGATAGTTCTCTACCACAGACTGACTAGAGAGGAACTGAACTGTCTTGAGCCGCGCTGTGACGTGCTATCGCTCAGCCGTACGTCTCCAGTTACGTCGGGTGTCACACGGGAAGAAGCGCAGATGTTGATTCCACGTGGGGCGCCATCAATGGCAGAGCAAGGTCAGCAACTCTGGCTTTCACTCCTTCCCAGCACAGACCTCCTCTGACCGAACTACACAAAGTATTCCTTTATCACGCCGAAATGGAGGTTTGTTGTGGATGTACAGCTCACTGGGCTTTGGCAAACATGGTGCCTATCAACCTCCGGACGAGGAAAGCACAGACTGACCAGTTCTTTCGGCTCAAAGAACACAGGCTATCAGCGCCCAGAGCGACGACTAGCACTGTCTCCTCGCACGCTGCTAAATGTCAACACTGACAGAAAAGCCGTTCACTTGCTGGGAGGTTTTTTTCATACCCCAGTTACAAGAACTCGAACTCTCTAAGACCAGCTGAAGACAAAACACAAAGGGTAGCATGTCAACAAGATTTTTTGTTTGTTTGTTTCAGAGGCGATCTTTCAAGAAGTGCAACTCTTCGCTAGAATTGAGAACGTGAAAAGGCATCCGCTGTCCAGCAAAGAATACAGAACGATCTTCATAATGATTGCAAACGCCCACTAGGCGGTAGACCGTTTTGTCTTGTTTTTCTACCCGGCAAAGTCTGTTGGCTGCTAGCTGTAAACTTCAGGTCAACGTCTGTTGGCTGCTAGCTGTGTACTTCAGGTCAACGTCTGTTTGGCTGCTAGCTGTATACTTCAGGTCAACGTCTGTTGGCTGCTAGCTGTGTACTTCAGGTCAACGTCTTTTGCTTGCTAACTGTATACTTCAGGTCAGCGTCTGTTGGCTGCTAACCGTATACTTCAGGTCAACGTCTGTTGGCTGCTAGCTGTGTACTTCAGGTCAACGTCTGTTGGCTGCTAACTGTATACTTCAGGTCAACGTCTGTTTGGCTGCTAACTGTATACTTCAGGTCAACAAATACTGATGCCTCTTTGTTGTCAAGACCTCAAAAACTTCAAAGGAACGTTGTGTGCAAGAGCTCGACAGTTATGGGGGCTTTTGATTGACAGGCAGCCAGTGATAGATGGGCGCTGTTGTCTACGATGTACCAGCGGCCCAGCGAACTGTGGCGTCGTCTTAAAGGTAGCGACGTTGGCACAGGCTACATACGACCCTTAAGCTCTCCACACGGCAACACCATGCACAAAGCCACACTGGCATCTTCTGGCACTCGACCCGGCGCTGCTTTTCCTCGTTCCAAATTACAACGTTCAGTTTTTTCTTCGGTAAATCGAGGCGCAGACAGCACATTGGATTATCGGGGAAAAGGATCCGCTTTGCTGCTATTTTCCGTGGAGGAAAAGAAAGGAAAAGAAATAAAATCATAAACTGAACGATTGCAGAAGGCAGTATTTTATTTATGGAATACCTCTCTGACAGCAGCTCGTGTGCTTGTGTCCTGCTTATTGCTGCTTTGTTTGCATGATGCTCGAAGAAGCGATCCTGTTGAAACAAGCCATTCTCCCAGACACGTTATCCAGTTTCTTAAAATACTCCATCCATGCACGTGCGCATATGTTCCTTCTTTCACTGCTTCCTTGTTTGGTACATCAGAAACATAAATAACAAATTTGGGAATCACATCTTTCTGAACATATCCGCTGCTTGGTCCGAGCGTGGCGCATAAACAAGTTGCATAAGCAATGCCAGCGTTAGGGATACACTCTTTTCAGCACGCGATTTTTGCATAAGTCCGCGAGCATCTGAATCTTGAATGAAAGTCCTCTGAATTAAGTGAAGACAACAGAGTAGAACCAACGTAGGAGAGTATATACAACACAGTCCAGTTTACTAGGCACGGCAAAGCCATTCAACCAAGGTCTTCAACTGGGCTTTACGATTTTTAAAAAGTGATTCATGTCGGAAGACAACGCTGAAGGATTTCTAACATTTAACTCTAGGTGCAATTGTTACCTTCTTTCAGATGGGCAATGGAAAGCAGTTCTGCAGCTGAAGAGTTCTGTCTAAAATGCCTGTAAGTGCTTACACGTCGACTGTCAGACATCCGCGGAACCTGTGACGTACAAGACTGCAGCAGCAATGGTTTGTATTCCAACGATCCCGAAGCGAGCTTTTTTCTCAGCAGTGAGGTAAGCGCACGGACTTCTAGGTGACTAGCTGTTTACCGAACACCTCTAAAACGGTCATCGCGCAGGGCTGTGTGGATCCGAGATGTGGTCTGTTTTTATTGCCTGGTCACCTGTGCGCCGCCGCTGCATCCCACCTGCCAACCTGCCCACCTGGAGCTTACTTTGAACTGGGTTTGTGTTTGAATATAAACTCTCTGGCAACCAACGCCTCGCTGTTCAGGAAGCAAACCTGGACGCTTGTGGTTGGGATATCTCACTACGGTAGAGTGGAAAACTGTCCTGGCAGAAAATGTTCTGAGATAAACACTGCGCCAGCTGCCTGCAAGTCGGAGAAATCCTTGCAGCAACATCAAACCGATAAACAGTAGATGTGAGCGCGGGCGCGTGCTTGTTATGTGTGTCCGTGCGCGCGTGTTTGGCAGCGCAAGTGAGCGGGTGAACGCTAACACGGACGTTGTCCAATGCAGTCGTCAGGTTTGCAGTGAGATTGCTTTCCGCTTCACTCTGCGCTAGCGCGCGCTGGAGACTGACAAACAGCTGTGCTGAAATCCGTGTCCAGCTTCCAACAATCGAATTGTTTGTTCTGCTCACTGGATCCTTTGGCTGGGGTCTTTATCAAAGGGGACACTTGGTCTGGAGCGTGTTACGATCAAGTAGTCACTTCGAGTAAATGTTTTCATGATCTACCAGCGATGCGGTTCGCGTTGTCACGTTTGCCACGACACTTAATGGATACGACACGCGTCCACAGTTTCACTGACATGCTTTGCTAAATTAGTTTTGTTGGTCGTGGTTCAGTTTCTGTACCTATGCCGAGCGAAATCGTCAATATGTCGTGCGAACGGGTTTAAGGATGTTGTCTCCTGAACTATCATGTCGCTGTTCTGTTAACGTTACTTCTCTTCTAAACATATAGACGCTCTGTTAAAACGTTGCCTGGATACAACGCCAGTTTCCACTCTGCTTATGTCATACTGCACCTATCGATAACCAGCAGCGCTGTTTGCTATGATGAAGGTCCATTTTCTCACGCCGAGTGCAGCACGAAATGAAACTCCACGGACAAGGAAAACTAGACGTTTTCCTTACAGAAACACTTTACTCGGTGACACATGAGCTTCTCTGCTACAAACACTTTGAGTGAACTTCAATTAATCGACCGTCTTACAGTGAGATTTAAAAAAAAGCTTAAGTGACAGCGAATCGGCAAATTCTAAGTCTTGAAGCTCACACACAAAGACTGGATTCGCTAAAGCTTTTCCCAACGTTCAGTCCATAGTAAAGGAACTGCAGGTGTGTGTTAAAATTACCTTCTCGTTGTGTTGTAAAGTATCTTCCAACAGCACTGTAAGGTATCTTCCAGCTGTCTTTACCCGTGCGTCGTAAAGTATTCTCTGCTGGGCTGCAAAATGTCTCCCTGCACTGTATTCCCAGTGTATTGCAAAGTATTCCGAAAGCGTTGCACAGTATTCCTAGCGCGCTGCCAGGTATCTCCTCGTATCTTCTGTAACAATCTGGGCACGCCGACTCGATTAATTAAAGCTTTCCGTAGACATTCAGTCCCCTCCGATACGAACAGGACGAAGTCACAGAGAAGTCTACAGAACTTCCATGAGGATGAACACGCCGTTTCCAAGGTGTAGTAAGTTCTCCAACATACACATGCACACCCAGCTTTAATTTCTCCCCGACCGCGAACTTCCTTCAGTTGCACGGAGAATGTAAACAACAGGTCTAAGCATCTCAATAAATGTCACGTCACTTTTCCCTCTAATACGCCCAAACAAGACGCTATTTTTTGTTGTTGTTGTTTGTCTCGCTTTGCGGCGGACACCGTACGTTAGACAAAGCCCACACGTTCACACCCACACGCACGTGCGAGCTTGTTCTTGTTAACAGTCTAGGATAAGAGATGCTGCGCACCTGTTTGATGGACGGCTGCCATGTCAAGCACTTCAGACCCTGCTAAAACATTTAACTTTTTACCCCAGTAGACTTTAATCCGCCATCGGAAGTGAGAGTTCCAGCAGTGATTAGCCTCCACAGGTTTTCGTTCTGGGCATTTTTTCGCCTTCCTACCTACAAGACACACCTGGCTTTCATAGAAACAGCCGACACCTTTCCTGGCTGAGAGCCTTCTGGCACTTAACAGGAAGACAGCGTTCCTGAGAGGAGAAAAGGGCCAGTCGTGAAAAAAAAACTGATTTATTATCATCTGCTGTAGCAGTCTCGCTTCTCCTCGCTTCTCCTCGCAGCTCGCTTTTCACTTATTCTGCAATCGCTCTGCGACGCCCGACTCCAAGGGTAGTGAAAATTTAATGAGACTGTGCTGCAGTTTGCCGTGCCACCCAATCCGCGAGCACGCCGCTGGAAACCAGAAGTAAGGAATCTTTCTGCAAGTATGTTCGCGTTCCTTGTGGAGTCGCGTCCACCCATGCGCACGCACCTAGCGGCAGCAGCAACAACGTGAGCAGCAACGCATCTTCGCGTGCCAGCGTGACCTCTAGTCAATCCTCTAAGTGTCTTATCGCCATCCGAAGACACTTGGGAATGTGGTGGGGGAGAGGGTGGGTGGGTGTGAGAGGGCAGCAAATGCTTCACGAAAACACTGACGGAGATCAGTGGCCTGAAATCACAGGTAAGGACAAACGCAGATGACAACTTCGACGCATGCGCGACGTAAGGTGTCACGTGTAAGCGCCACTAGGCGTTCTCTCGACCCGTCTCTTACTTCCTTGCCATGAAGCAGCTCAGTCCCGTCGTACAGTATCTGTAACACTTAATTACATGTGCATTCCTAGGGGTATTTTTTGTTGTTGTGTTGTTTGTAAAAGGCAAAACAAATGCCAGATTCAGTGTTTTTAGGACGCTGCTATATTTTCCTCGTAGGTGACGTCACATGAGTTCATGGCAGGCAATCGGTTTAGCTGGAAATGGCGCAGTGTTTGTTGCCAACGAAAGCGTTAATGTTCGCTTTTTTGTTTTTACTGTTTCGTTTTTGTTTTGTTCTCGTGTTCGCAAGAACAAAATCTCGTATGTGTTTTTCAATAACATTCCCTTATTTACACAGCCGAGCCGTTTTGATGTGCATCTAGTTTGCCACGGGACCTTAAGCAACAAAAACCAAACCAAACCAAACCTTGAAACCGCCGAAGGCTCAGTGCCGCAGCTACAGATTGCTGACCCCAGAAGCAGCCATCCAGCCCTCAAAGGCCACGATGCGTCACACACCTGGCACGGTGCGCAGGCGCGTGCACAACAATGGCGGCTTCCACAGCTTTGAAGCCTGGCCTACAAAACCTGTTGTTTTTTTCTCCCACTACAACTGTCAATGAAGAGCAAATCTACACAGTAGGCGGAGTTTCTTTAACCCACACGAGACTTCGGCAGCTCCTCTGTTCGTTTTACTGAGTTTTTCCCTTTAAAGCGAAGAACTCGTTCACGCGATTGTCTTCCAGCCATGCGATCGATGTCGTCGGAGGCTTTCTTGTGGCTGTTGCTTCCGTCTAACGACCTCGACTACCTTGTGTTTCTTATCCACTGACATATCATGCTCCCAGCCTTCGCTGTTAATTCGCTGACTTCATCTACCGTGTTCACACGATGGCAAGTTCAAGTCTGAAGTGTTTCTTATTCCACAACTTTTGCTCGTCTTCGCGTTATACAAGTACAGCGATAACATGCTTCCAACGTCTTTGTGTAATCTGTTCTTATATTCTTATATCTATTCCAACGACATCATGCCTTCTCCAATCAATTTCGGAACTATACCATTCGTTTCTTTTGTATCACCAGGTTCTCAGTCGAAAACCTCTATGGGTTGTACGCACGCACAAATGTGTTTGCACCCTGTGTCAGCACAACAGTGACTTCAGGCTTCTTTCGTTTTGACTCCAGTGCCTACAAGCCTCGTGTCTGTCCGCCAGACTCATAATGTCCCGTCTTTTCGTTTGTTCTCCAGCATGATGCTCTGTGAACCTACCAGACACTGCCGGGAGAAAAAAAAAGAGATCCCACCTGTTGGTAGAATTTAAAAATGAAGAAAAAGACACGTACACATACAGAAAATGTCATATCAGCCTCTTTTCAGAGAAAACACGACTGTGTAGCCTGTAGATGGGGCATGAAGCTTCGCCTACCTGAGAATTTGTAGATCGTCACAGCTCCGCTTGGAGTCATCGTAACCCTTTCGATAGATGACCGAAAGTCCCAACTGATTTAAGTCCCCTACTTGAAAAACGTACAGCTTCTAGCAGTGGGTTTGAACCCCAGTGACTGAATATCCTTTGCTTGTATTTTATTGTCTTTTTTGTCATGAGTACCTACTCTGGCCAGCCTCTCGTGTTCGCGTTGCATAAGCACCCCCTGTCT
The DNA here is from genome assembly GCA_004794575.1 of Lanistes nyassanus. NCBI lineage: Eukaryota > Metazoa > Mollusca > Gastropoda > Architaenioglossa > Ampullariidae > Lanistes > Lanistes nyassanus. The sequence continues at coordinate 375,689 of SMGT01014164.1, forward strand.
CGTGTGAGTTTTCGTACACCCAGTTGGCGCATAGTACAATTTCACGTCAAAAGTCAGGAGACATTGTGTTAGCTGTAGTGCATCTTATAATTAGCAAAGAATTATTTTTGTAGCTTCCCCCCGCCCCCACTTTCCCCCAGGAAACCAGCCATCCTCGCACTTCTAAAGTCGCTGTGACATGGGAAGGTTGGGAAGGTCAGTAAAAATCATGTAAAGAAATGCATTTCTCGGTTTTGGGTTTGTTGGGGTTTGTTGTTGTTGTTGTTGCTGGTGTTTCGCTGCTAACTTGCTTTGCTTGCCGCCCATACACCCGTACATGGACGGTTCAACCATCCCATGGCAGTTGTAATTGCATAACTCCAACTCCTCAAGTCTCAAACGACTTCAGTGGGAGAAAAGTTTTCCACCTTTCTCATAATTATCGTTAAGATCGATTGTTCTTTCTCGCTCCGATTGCTGTGCACCGCACTCTTGCGTCGTCCCCTTCCCTGATATGATGGCCACGTAAGGACTGGCGCAGCTGCTTCCATGCAAGAACCATCCCAGGAAATAGCGCAGACATTCGGGGTTAATTCAAAAATTCGTTTAGTCCTGGGCTGGCGTCTGCAAGAGGCAGATATTTGCCCCCCTCGGGTCCCTAGTTCACTCTTTTGATTGGATTTGTGTGCCCTCTGACCTTCTAACCTCAGGCTGCACTGCAAATGAACGTGGAAATCGACCGATGCAGACAAAGCATTCTGCGTTTTATGCTTTTTATTCAATTTTTCTATTGTTGAACTAAACCTTGAATATGGGAATGCGCGCAAGGAAATGACAGTTATTACCTAGGTTACAGGAGTTTCTACACAAAACACATCGGCAGACAACCAAACACACGCACGAACCTCCCATCGCAGTTCAGTACGTATACAGGCACGCACGCACGCACAACCCCCCCCCCATCGCAGTTCAGTACGTATATAGGCACGCACGCACAAACCTACCATCGCAGTTCAGTAGGTATACAGGCACGCACGCACGCACAAACCTCCCATCGCAGTTCAGTACGTATACAGGCACGCACGCACGCACGAAGCGCGCAAGAGGAAACAGACTTGAAACCTCCGTTGAAAAGGAAATGAGGTGCTTGCCCAGGGTAAGCACACCTTTGCACGTCAACTGTAAAGGCACCTGCTTTTCCCCAAGGAACTTGATCTAAGAACTGGGAGCACGGGCGTATGGTGTTACCTGGCCTGACACATTTCAGGTCTTTTCCACTTCCACCGCATCTGGCATTGAATTACCTGTTTTGCTTACGTCGCGCGCTCATAGTCTCGGGCGACTGCCCATACTGCCAAGGCAACCAAAATGAGAACGAGTTAAACCCGAACACGCAGTTAGCAGCGCTTGTCACACCAATGTTCACAGCTAGGTGGCGCTGCCAACATTTTGCCCTACAGCACTGCCACCAGCAATGCGCGTGCTAATCTGAATGCTGCGGAGATTAAAGACTGCTACAGCGGGAATGATCAACTGGCGAGAGTCCTTGCCCGTGTTTTCTTATCCTAGCGTTCGCAGGATTTAGCTGCATCTTACTTCAGAGTGTGACCTGAAACGTGGACTTTTGCCGACAGGGATTATGCTTCTTCTCGAATTTGCTCTTGTCTCCTAACATATTGACGAGTAAATATGTCTTTTACTTGACAATATTTCAGCGATTTAGTCTTGTTCTCACACTATTCTGCTTAGCATATAATTCGACTCTTTTCTTCGCCCATTTCTCATCTTCCTCTACGTTTGTGATTTTTCGTCATTCCGTTGCCTGGTCTACATTTCGGTGTCACATCGCCAACTCCCCCCCCCCCAACCTCTCTTTCATGGTTTGGCATGTTGTTCCTTCTTATTTAGCCCTGGTCTATATTCTGATATGGTATATCACTTTTCCCCTCGTGATGTTGTATATTTTGGGATATTTCATCTTGTCCTGCCCGTGCCCTCAAATTAGCGGTCTGGATTTTCAATTGTTCGATATAGTTTCATGAGATCTCGTATTAATTTCGGCACCTAATAGCCTTACTGTACAGTCTGAATATTGTTTAATATTGCACACGGCCTCCTTGCCACTACAGCACGAACTAAGAAATAAATTTGAGTTTTAAAGATTCAGCACCCAGAGGGCTATTTAAAATTTCATGTGGTGGGTGGTGCACACATACCTCCCCGCCCCCCCCCCAAAAAAAAATGGATGTCGAAAAAATAACCCAGACAGAACAATTACACAGCAGTTGACATAACAAAGGAGAGCTATTCTATTTTATCTTCACTGTTACCATTATCATTTCTGGACACAACATAATTTAAGACGGGCGTAGTGAACAAACTGCCAAGGGCTGCCAAGCAATTTGTCTGGACGGCACACACATCATAGAAAGCAAAGAGAACCGAAACGAAAAGACAAAAACGAAAACCGAAACTTGTGACACTCGGAAACAGATGCATCTTGCACAATAGAAACGCAAGAAAAAGTCTTTAGGGTGAGGCAGATAATTTTTCTTCGCAAAGTTAACACGTAGGCATTCTTCATCTGTCATAAGACCGGAAGACAAGCAGCATGACACTGAACGATGAAAGAAGCCAGACCGCGAATGGCTAGGAAGCCAGCTCTGTGTGTCTCTTTAGGAAGTTGAGATCCTCACAGCGGTAGACATAGCTATCAAGCACGATAAATAACAAAGGACCTAAAGTTAAATAGAAGACATTCTACCGAAGAGTATACAACAAAATCATTTTTCTTATAAATTAATGATTATACAGCTGAAATGAAAAGAAAGGGTTTGACGATCAAGAAAAGTAACTGAATCGTAACACACACGCATGCACGCACGCACACACACACACACACACATACAACAAGGTTAATGAAATTTAAAACAACCGGACAATGATATCACACTCCGTATACATTATGTTACTTAACGTTCGCTGGTTTCCATTCATATCTGACATCCTCACATTCACAATAAGTGTATCTGAAAGAAAACCCACCTGGACTTCCATATCAAGAGGTCGGCATTAATAACAAAATATTCATCGGTCTGGCAATAGCTACTGATGCTTTCACGTGCATACTAATAAGTGAAAACCTGCGTACCCTGTGTGTACCTTCGTGCAGATCCACGCTGTTTGTGAATGAATGATTTCCCACTCATGTTGCAGGTCGCCCCTCAGTAACTCCTATAGGATGAGCACTGCTGATTATTTTTAAATCGGCATAGGCGCCCTGGTGGAAACGTTCGCACAAGAACTGATACACTGACGTTTCTGTTATATATGGAGACCCAAACGCCATCACTGGTGTGTGCGTTCGTGCGTGTATGTGCGCGTCTATGCGTGTCTGTGTGCGTTAGTTCGTGTTTGTTTTCGACCAAACTGGCAAGACTAGTCTTATATACGTCTTTGCGCCAGCAAAGCAGCTGTCTTTCCGTTAAAAACAATCTGGCATACTTCATCATTTTTAATGCATGCGGCGTGTCCCCGTAGCTGAGATATTTAATGCATGAGATCAGCCACAGACTAAACTTTAGAAGAGTGCCAACACTGAAAGATCACAATATGTCAATTTGCGAATCCCAGGTGTGACACTTTATCCTTTTAGCAGCGACCGGGATCGAATATAATCACCCACCCAGAAGTCTCCCACGGAGCCCTCAAATAGCGTCAAATACTCATATTAATAAGGACCGGGATTCCAAACGCCAATCCACCCTTCCCCCACCCTTCGCAACTTGCGACAATTCTTAAAAAGACACCTTCCCTCTTCCAGCAACTCTAAAAGATAAAGGCATCGGTGTCACCGTTCATCGTAAACGCAACAGAGTCGAGGTGTCATGTTTGGACAGGGACAAGGCAAGCGGTCTTTACGCATGGAAGCCCTAGATGGATCGGCTAGGACCACTTTCCGACGCGCGACTTGCTGGCAAGGATCATCCGAGCTTACGGCACTGATCGCACCTCCGCACGTTGGGCCCAACATTTGTCCCGAGGGCGCATTACTTATTCAACACCAGTGTCAGCAAAGGGGAACGTTGATTAATATCGTGGAACCTTGACACGCCATCAACGCGAAAGTAGCCAAATGGCGCCAGCATGGAGAAAGGAACGGCTTCGAGAGTGCCGTCAGCTACTGTGTAAAAGACCAGGGGCCTGTGCAGGGTACTGGCACAGCCAGTCCCTTTGCCAGGATAATCGCACAGCCAGTCCTTTCAGCTGGGTAATGGCACAGCCAGTTCCTTCAAACGGGTAATAGCACAGCCAGGCCCCTCAATCAGGGAATGGCACAGTCAGTCCTTTTAACCGGGTAATCGCACTGCCAGTTCCTTCAACTGGACAATTGTACAGCCAGTCCTTTCAACCAGTCCTGTGCCATTTCTGGGATCAGAGTGGGCAGGCCGGGCAGGTAGAGAAAAATGACGTCATTTCGCTCTTCCTGCTACCTGCATACATATTTTTTTCTCCTATCCTCGATATTAAGAATAGCAAAATGTCCTTTTAGTTCATGCGTGTGCTCGTGCATACGCGCGCATATGTGTGTGTGTGTGTGTGTGTTTTTATTCAGCGCCCCACGATGTGTTTGTTCCACTCTCCGTACCGCTACTATAAGTAAAAGCATTTCAAAGAAAAGCTTCTTACAATATTCGAGGTATTGTAGATGCAGCACTTTAGGCAGGCCTAAGTTATGCGAAATCATTTGACATTAACTGTGAATGTATCACATAACATCGTTTTCAACAACTTCTTCCATTGGCCTTCGTCAAAGAAAGACGTTGTCCGTGGACACAGCGTGTCCTAGAATGGTTCAAAGAAACACAAAACGTTCATCTTAAGTGTTTATCCTAAACAGGCAGAGGAAAGACACAGCGTGTCCTACCAACGACTCACAGAAACACAAAATGTTCTTTCTCTACACAAACAGAGGACGTAGATGTTTAGTTGCTTCTGTCCCTGACGTAGTCTGTCTCTGTCTGCGATAACAATTGATGTCAGACTCTCTTCTACTTGCTGCCTGCTTTGCCATTTCCTCCTCCCCCTTTTCTCGGAACCCCACTCCTCCCCCAGTCCATACGTTTGGTCTTTCTTGTTATTTTCTTTTTTTTCAGATGAATAAAGCGCAGTAACCCAGGTAAAGATCGAAGGTCTCTGTACTGTCCTCTAGAAAAGGCTGCGTGTCAGGCTAGCATATCATCTGTGCACTGATGACTCTTTAATCCTAGAGCAATTTTGAACACAAAAAAGCAGAAACAAAACAAAAATCCCCAAATCCAGAGTTTATTAGGGGAAGAAATGTTTATTCGTGCTTGCTAGGAACGGTAAGCAGGAAGACACTATACTGGGACAAATCGAGCCTCGACGTTGCCCACGAGCTCCTAAAAACACCTCAGGACATCAGCACAGAAGGAAGAGGTTTAACGCTATTTCAGGATCTCCTGACCTTAAACGTCCTTTTCAGATCTGTGACGTCACTTAATCCCTTCAACTATTACCTGTAGCTACAAAGAATCTGACAACATGGACGTCATCTTGCGAAATCGCGAGAAGAGAATCCAGGCTGAACAGAAGAACGATGTGGGGGACTCGAGTCTTACACCCGAGCTGTGTGTAACAGCGTGTGTCATCCATTATTCAGACCTCAATTACTGAGCGACCAGCGCGTCTTCTGATTCCATCACACAGGAACTTCCAAATAAATCTTTTTTCCCTCCCTCCAACTCTAAATCGTCCAGCACATCCATCATCATTCCCTTCTTTTTTGTACGTCTTCTGGTTTCCTTTTATGGGGCAATTCAAGTAAATCGCAGTGGGGGAAGCCGATGTGCCAACCCGTAAAACCTCCATCATAGCAACAGTTATTTCCATCCCCAGCATGATCTTCATCGACAAGCTTTTCTTTTGTCATTTCCCATCCACCCCCCTGCACGCTTACATTCTGTTTTATTAACATGCCCATTGCGGCTAAGAATAAATGCCACAATCTGTCCGTCTCTCTGTCTTGCTTTCTGTAATCTGAAAGTCTGTACCTGCCTGCCTGTGTGTTCCATCCATACGCTTCAACTTCTCCTTTCTAGGTTTTACAGAATAACATCGTTGTTTTCGATAATGTAGTGGAAGATCCATCGACTATTGCAAGTAATCGTGCCGTCTGAGGCTGTCTGCCAATGCTTAGTCCGATGGCCAGCCGGGTCAAGAGACTAGACTGACCTGAACTAAATTGTAAATTTTTTTCTGAGACAAAAGCAAACCTGAACGCAATAATATATATATATATATCTGCTTGTTCGTTTAGAGTTATACTACAGTGTCTGGAAGGGAGGTGTAGAAATGTTTGACGTTTCGAAATGCTCCAGAAGTAAAAGACAGTACTTTAGACCATTCAAATGGTTGAAACACCACCTGAAAACAGTGGTAAGAAAACTAGTAATTAGTCCAGCAATCTGCAATGTGTGCTCTTCTCGGCAAAAACAGATCGTTCACCAAAGTCTAGCAGAATATGAGATGATGAAATCTTAAGTTCGAAATCAAATGAAATATCTGCGCCGGAAGACATGACTGGTTTAACTGCTTGCATTGGACTCTGTTCAACAGTTGGAGACCGCCATCAGAACTACAGACAACAGTAATGTAGCTAAACAACAACAAAGCAAACATAAGCCTCACACAGAGCTGCTTTAAGGCAAGAACTTGGACGTGCACAAAGACGTTAAAAGCACAAACCCAGTTTCTGGGGTTTCTCTCTTTTTTCTTTATCTCTTAGTTGAAAGGAAGCCTCTGGGAGATAGAAGAGACTTGTTCGAAAGAAAAAAAAGCAAGTGGGAAATGTCAGGCGTTTTTTTTAAATGCCATCAGGTCAAACTAGAACAGTGTGACAAAAGATGCATGAGGTGGGTTAGAACTGTTTTCCGTCAACAAATTATAATTCCTGCGGTGTTTTGCGACATCGCTCATTTGGCGACATAGCTCGCTTTACGACAAGTGTTGGCGTAGACGAGAAAATATTTAAAAAAATTAATTTTAAAAACTGGTCGGTTAATGCTAATTGCATATGCTTACAAATGTGTTTGGCTATTACTGTCACAAATGTGATGAATCTAAGCGAATGGCAGAAGACCCTCCAAAGGCAGAGCTGGTCAGATGGTATTTCAGTAAAGAGAGTGGAAAATGTATCTGAGTAGGCTGCTATTGTTAAGGAGTGTGTGTGTGGGGGGGGGGGGGGGGGGGGG
>SMGT01014164.1:385886-407332 GCA_004794575.1 Lanistes nyassanus
GGGGGGGGGGGGGGGGGGGCACGTTCACACTTCCAGCCCAAGGTGTTGAGCATCGCCAGTGAGGCCTGCGGCGTGAGGGCGAGACGAGGTGTTAGTGGGACTTGATACCTCTCGGGCACAGCTGGGACTAATCCCAGCAGCCATCGCGCATGTGTTATGTGCTGGCCAGCTACAGGGTTAGTTAGACAACGGAGAGGAATTTCGTCACAAAGACGGGTCTTAAAAATTGTAGTGTCAGCCATTAGGGCTTTCATAAGTTCAAAGGGGTGAGCTGCCCAGGGGCAGAGGCAGGTCAGGTCTACTCTTAGTGTTCGTATTGGCGGGATTAGGAGAGAGAAAGAAGGCGGGACTATTGCTATTTCTGCCCTGGTTGGTTCGTGGGTGTGTCTTGATGACCACGTGTATGCGAATGTGTGTAAGAAAGGTTAGAATACAAGGACAGGTTTGAGATTGTCAGACATCTGCTAAATCTTCTGCTCAGTGGTCTGCTGCCGAGTCTTGTGCTCAATTGTCTGTTACGACTTCGGCTAGTCTGCGGAGGACACACTGTTGGTGTCCCCTTCTACTGGACTTGTGTGAAGTCCTGTGTTAGCTGTACGTGGCTTGAGCAAACCAGCTACTGTACAGGAAAGTACACTTCTACGTCCCCCAAGACTGGTGTGCGACTCTTGGCGCGTGCATCCTTTGCTGTGGAGAAGCTCCACGCTGTCCGGGCGAAGGAGGAACCGCAGAACGTTAAGGAGGAAGTCAAGGAACAGAAGGAAGACAACCGTTTAAAGCAGAAGCAGAGATCCGGCCTTGAGTGGCTGTGTGTAACTGAACTCTAGTGGTTGAAGGTCGACCGATAATTAAGTGTCGCACAGTGCTGTGGCTGTGTGACGTCAGCGAGAGTGCTTACAATCCTTCAGTAAACGTTGTGTCCAGTGGCAAGAAGAGCTCGACAACGGGAGTCTGCTGTTACCATGGAGCAGCCAGGAGGACTCTGGCACGTCAACGTTTAGGACAGCAGAGAGGGTCGTTACATAACTGTAACGTTGTGGGAACTGTGCAACCAGGTCATGAGTGTTGTGTGTTCTGCACTTGGTCAGTGTGTGTGTGTGTGGTTGAATCAGGTACGTGTGTCTTCCACCTAGTGGTGATTTCACACTATGGGAGGACGGAGTCCTATAACTAAACTATGCACTGAAAGAACCACCAGACTGATGGCTGCAGTAAGATGGTCAGTGTGGACAGGAAGTTAATGTGTTGGGAGATAGCCGAATGGAGTTTGCACACGTTTAACTCCAGGAAATAATCATTCCAACCAGCAACCTTGCACATGCTAGTCCATAGCTCTACCAACAGAGCTAACCAGGCCCCCATTACACTACCAATCTTGGTCAACCCTACCTTTACACCCAAACAGTCTCAAACGTATTTTAAGTACTATACTCGCTCTCTGCCTTAATACTTCTATTACAGAAACTAAATCAAGATTTTTTGCGTAAAGAGTGTTTGGCAGCTTTATGTTTTTTCTCCAAATACACCATCCTACCCTTTCAATCACCACCTCCCCAGCCTTCCTTTCTCTTTTAGCTTTAAATTTTGATCTGCTCTACAGTTACATGCCTATATGGCTTTATAGCCTCCGCTGTTACGAAAATAGACTCATATTTACTATGTTCTGTTAATCTAATATTTGGCTTCTGCCCTCATAAAAGCGAGTTTGTGATAAGAGCCAGCGTTCTTTTTCGTGTTGCCCATCTGGGGATTAAGCAAGCACGCCAACTGGAATCATGGAATGCAATTAGTGTGTTTGCCTACGCATTACAATAAGCAAAAAGCATCTGAATGTGTTTGGGCACAAAAATGACAGTGGCTATACAGGTTTTGCGTGCCAAATTGTTGCATAATTTGTTCAGTCACGTGACAGCTCCGTTACACGCCACCGGATCGCGCAGGAGTCAGTCTGTCAATGCCGAAGAGTGCCAGACCATTGTCACTCACTTGGCGACAGCGGGAAAATAATCTCGCTGAAAGACCAGAACAGATGAGAGTTCCTCAGGGTTCCAGCCAGGAGGCACAACAGATCTGACGGCCATTGTCATGGGGATCGATGGGTTAGTCAGAAATGAATGGTATGCAGATTTGAACACACCGAAACGGCATGCTGGTGTCTTCCTAAATGCAAATAAAAAAGCTAATTCGTGGTCCGTGCGTTTGGCAATCGTGTTTATCATTGTTCTTGCTGGCGGCAGCGTTGTACTGACAGAAAAAAAATGGGTTTTGACTACCCGTCTGCTTGATAAATCCCAAGCGTGAACGCATGCAATCATTCTTACACGTATATGAACATATCCACAGACACACCCACGCACGCACGGACAGTTCCTCACGCAGCCACCTTCGCGCGAGAACGTACGCAGGGAAGCACAGATGGACAAAAAGGAGGAAGAAGAAGAATAAGAGAGAGATAGAGAAAGGATGGGAGGAAGAGAGACAAAGAGAGGGAGGCGCAACAACAGATACAGACGTGTAAAATTCACAAAATGCAGAACAGAATAAGCAATCTGCTGACGTCGACACTGCAAGCAATCCTTAGATAAGTGTAGCGGATACACTTGCACGTTGAGCCTGAAAGCCGTCTTGAAACCATGAAAACAGGCCTTTCCAATCAGTCCACCCCACACTGCTCATGTACAGGAACCAACGCGCTCACTGGACAACGGCCGAGAACTGCTGCGCTGGCACGCAGCGTCCGCCGATTGGTTTGGTTTGTTGCTTAACGTCCAGCCGCAAACTATGTGCATATCAGGACGGCGTTGCTTAGACAAAGTTTACGTGCTGCCACACGTGGGACTGATGGCGCAACACGGGCCTCAGTCCCACCCAGTCACATTATACTGAGTCCTAGTACTGTTCCCTGTAGTGCCAGGCGTCTGGCAGGGCAGCTACTAGATTGCCAATTTGTAAGTCTTAGGTATGACTCGGCCGGGATGCGAACCCCCGACCTCCCGCCTCGGAAGCGGACGCCTTAACCACTAGACCACCGAGGCGGTGCAGCGTCCGCCGAACGAAACTGTGTACAAGTAACTCGCGTGCGTCTGGCGGACACTTTAAATGTGATTTCTGTCTGCGCGTTCGGTTGTAATTCTCTGTACTGTAAGTCTTCCACCAGTGCGCATGAACATAAAACCTGAGACCCTTGTTTAACAGCGACACTCTAAATATAATCTACATTAAATCAGGGTTGTGTCGTAACATTTCTGTAGGACTCTTCGATGGTAAGATTGAGCGCTGTAGCAGCTGGAGAAAAGTAGCCTCAATCCGCGTGGTTGGTGTGGTTGTAGAAAGAAATTTATATGCTACTACATTTAGACAAAAAGACAATTATAATGTGCATGTGAGTGTGTGCCTGTTGTGTGTGCGCGCGTGGGCGTGACTGACTGACTGACTGACTGACTGACCGACCGACTGACGGACTGAGACGAAAGAGACATAACGGAAGAGACTACGTGCACGACTGACTGACCAACCGACTGAACAAGACGAAAGGGAGTGGGGGAGTGTGTCTGTGGCCCCAGCTGCGTCACCAGCTGGCCAGACTGATCACTGTAAACTAGGAAGACGTGAGTTTCGTCCAATGCGGGCTTCAGAAACCTCCCTGATGCAGACAAGTGTCATCTGAGCACAGCGTGCTATTTCGCAACGTGTATCTAGAGCACGCCAGCCTCGCGTTCAGGTCAGCAAAGCGTTTGCAACCCTACGCACCGTTCCGTTCGCCTGTTTTGCCCACTTTTAATGTAAAACGAAGGCGTCACGTGACCAAACGTTGACCTAAAGGAGCGAACAGACTTCGGAGGTGTTTGCTAGGCCAACAAAGATGGCGGACACAAACTTGAGTAGTGCCGAAGCAACTCTTTTGAGAGTTTTTAAAACCTATCTGCATAACATCGACTGTTATCGACAGTTATAGCTATTTGCAGGCTTAACTGTGGAAGAGAAAAATGGTCGCATGAAGTGGTTATTCTAATTAATAACAGACGTGAGCACAAGAATTTATGAAACGAAAATATGGGATCGACAGACAACGAGTTGCTGATGCGACAGCAGGAGAAATTTAGCATAAAAGTGAACCAGGCTGAGGAATGTGGTGTAGAAATTACGGTATAAATTTGGGAGAAGTATTGTGGACAGTATACTTCGTGATTTCCTCTTGGCATGAGCATCTAACGAATAAACAGTAACTGCTACTGCAGACGCTTGCCACGATAGTTTTAAACATTTGTCGGCAGCCATCTTGCTGTTTGCGTGTGCCGCCGATTTACGTTCAAGTTTGTTTCCGTTTGCGGGAGTAGGCGAGCAGAAAAGGAAAACGTTTGCCAGACCTGAACGCGAGGCAGGCCATATCACAAACCAGGTCACCGTTTTGTGGAGAACCAGGATTTTTGTTTCAAAAATAATTTGTGCTGTGCTGGCTACTTGTTGTTATCCTAGATTTAGGTTGTCGTCAAAGTCCACGAAAACAGTGCAATCCTCACATTTAGTCTAGAAAAAAATACTAAGAATAAATATCTTTTGAGCTCAGACATGGATTACAGTACTGTCTTTCACAACATATGCTGAAATCTTAGAGGTTTTCTACAAGAAAGACTAACTGTGAAATATGTTTTCAGTGGCATTTCTTATTGGACCTGTTGGTCACTGTTCCTCTATCTATCGTCTATTTATCGTCTCCATGTTCGTCTATCTAGCTGTCTCTCTCTCTCTCGATCGCTCTCCAGTGCTTGCAGAAATCCGCGCGCGTGCTTTCGGCTGAAACAAAAGCACAGCGCAGTCCCACAGACTGCCACCATGCACTGTTATACATCTTCTACTGTCAGTATGACGAACGAGTTCATTTATTGATTAATTAACCCCCGTAAATCTGTACCGGCTCTTCTTAAGGTTACAGCCCTGTCAAGGTGGAAAACAGGCACAGTAATTACACTGCGAAGTCGGTTTCTATATTTCATAAATAATCGTAGCCATAATTCAAACACACAGGTGTTGGTATTTCCACCATGTCCACTTTGCATTGTGCATCTCTTTCATTGTACCATTCGATGAAGTGACAAAGTAATGAACATTTTTTATTTTGGTGTTCCATTCACACCATGGCAATGTTGCAAGGACGTTCCTCTCTCCTGTTTATGTGTGTAGGTGCACGTAAAACACACACGGCGAGCGGCTCTTACGACCACTGTTATGCTCACCGGAAAAACAGATAATAAGGCTCACGCAGCCAAAGGCTAGTACCAAAGATAGGAAGACGTATATAAAGATATCGAAACTAAACTGGCCCATATTTTTCAAAGACGTAGTGGTGACACACAATGAAATTAAATTAGTATGCGATATAGCAGTAGGAGAAATTATTTAAAAGATTATTCTCGTGTCTGGTGTAAGGGATATGTACATGCGCGCTCGTGTTGGGGTCGTTGGGTGGGTATGTGCGTGCGTGCGTGGGTGCGTGCGTGCGTGCGAGAGAGAGAGAGAGAGAGAAGTGGGGAGGGGAGGGAAAGCGAAAGAGCTTATTTGTGTGTACGTCCACAATCGTGTGTATTTGTACACATAAGCGTTTGGGTAAGTGCGCGTGCAGTTGTTCTTCAACTTTCTCTCCAACAAAAAAGTACATTATAAGCTTATGTAATTAAATGGAATTCTCAGATTGAACAAAGCATCGTGTCTTTCAGTGCCAAACCAGCAGGTTAACTTAGAAAATCCTTTTGCAAGGTACACAATCGCTTCCGTAATATCAGTCGGACAATTTGTAGTTGCTGCCCTTGGCATCGTTACGCCGAGGTCTGGTTCTCGCTTTCATCAGAATTGCACTGTAAGCGCGGCCACAACGCGGTCATGGTTATAAAAACAAAACTACTTGAACATCCATCACGGAGAACGCACTCACTCTGTCATGGAGGCAACAATAAAGCGCCTCTCCCCTTCAGCCGCTGTTACAATGGCAAAGAGATGTTTTATATCGTCGAGCATTACTAACTTTTATCGCTGTTTGCTGTAACACTTGCGGAAGTGTAACACTTTGGAATTTTTAAAACTATTTTTGCGCTGGCATTCTGGAGACAACAATGATGGGATAGCAGCCCCGACACTTATATGGAAAGAAAGCCTCCCTTAGTGTTCTAATTCGTTGTTCTTGTTGATTTACTTCACAACAGATAATACACTAACAATATTTCACCTCTGTCGGTCACCATGTTTTCTAGAGAGTTAGATCCAAAGGGATGCTTTCGGAAGTTAAAAATGTCTTCTTGCTGGCACCACTTTCACGAAAAAAAACCAGAAGGGAAATTTCAAAAGAAAGCATCGCCGTCAATACTCCGGGCATATGGGGGAACAGGTTAACAATATTATGTGCGTGCATGCGTGCGTGCGTGGGCGGGTTTGGTTTTCAATTACCCATTTTGAAAAAGGCTTGCATTTGTATTTAGGGCTGATAAGTTCAGGAAAGAAAGAAAAGAAGGAAGGAAGGAATAGAGGGTAGAAGAAAAGAGAGATTGATAAGAGAAAGGGGGAGAGGGCGGAGGACAAAGGGAGAATTACAGGGGAGAGAATTTCAGGCAAAGAAGTCAAATATGACGATATTCAAGAACATCCGATTATCATCAATAAAAACCTTATGTCTTATTATTTTCCCTCCTTTGCAGATTTATTCTTTAGAGAACTAAATTAGCGGATTTAGGTGCTTGGTGACGGGACAAAGCAACTTTTCAGGGTCTGGAGACATGGTAATTTTTATAATTAAATTCCCTTCAAAATTCCAAGATAGACATCTTCATGCTGTTTGAAACCATTCAAATCGAAATTAATTAAATGAAGGTGACAATGATTTGTCAAACAGATCCGTCGTTAACACAGTAATGGCCCAAATTAAAAGCGGTGGAGGAGTTGTTCTGATCTAAAAATAACAGCTCCCTCCGACTTTACCCGACACCCATGCACAGTGCAGCAGCTGCAGTCAGTCATTTCCCAAGAATGCGATGCGATCCAGCTGTGAATTACAATGTTTCGAAAATGGTTTATAAGATTCCCCTCAAACGAAAACACTTCAAATTCGACGGTCAATTATTTAAGTTTAAAAAAATCAAACGATCAGCTAATCTAAGTTTACTGCTTTATTTCGCTTCTGCGTAAAAATTATAACTGTTGACGAAATAAGTCTGTCATAAAGTTGACGATCGGAAGATGAGAAGGGAAAGCTGTTTTGGCTGGCCACAATATATATATATATACGGAGCGCCACGGGGTTCAGGAACATTGCACCACACAGCTGTTGCCAGTTAATGAAAAGTTTCCCAATTGCCTTCACACGCCCAGAGACTTTATGATGGACCGCCCCCACGCGACAAACTGCGGGTAATGGTGTCCGGTGACCCTCGCTCTGATCATGACGGTAGGGCCCAAGCGAAAGAAATTATAAGTTCTATCTCTGCCGCGAAGATATACCCTGCTGGTGTTAGGCTTCCCTTCCAGAGATCATGGGATATCAGCAACGCAAGCCCGAACGTCCTCTGAGACAGCAAAGGGTGAAGGGTGAAGGACGCCAAGGGAACAGAGACGGCGGTGGAGTGCCGGCTGGAACGGAAGGGTATAAAAGAGAGCGAGAAGACTTTGCTCTGGTTCCGGCGACATCGGACTCAAGGTGACAGATGGGACTCAGCGACTGCCTGCCAAGACCCCATACGTCAAGACCATCGGCCTTCCCTCCTTTCCTCTCTTCCCACCCCACCCCGCCCACCCCACCCACCCCACCCACCCCACCTCCCCTTGCGCTAGCTGCCGCCCTGATCGTCTGGATTCCAAGCGTGGAGACAGAAGTCCAGATTTCGCCAGTTTTTGTTGGGGCCATCCATGAGGCCGGTCAGACGCGATCATTCACAGAGATCCAGTTGTGCATTCTAAATGAAATGGGGACTCATCTACCTAGAGTCCTCGTCACGACAGTCTTGAGCCCAAATGCATTTCCACACAGTCGCAGACATTTGAAAACAGCTCTTTCCTAATTACTCCTAAATTGTATTTCACAGCAAAATCCGAATGAGCTAGCCAGAGTGAACGGCTATTAATGTTGGCATTGTGATGGACAACAATATCTATAGTAAGGTAAGCTTTCTAGCGACTTCGGCTAAACATGGCGAGTAAGAATTCTAAAAGATGTTATTTAAAAATATTCCAACTTTGAATATTCTGTTCGTTCAAGACTGAACGTACTGCATGTCATAAGCTGGAACAAAAATTCAGTCTTATATTGCTGAATAAACATGTGTATCGTGTATTTTAAGCCCGCTCCACACGATTTGACTATAAGACAGAAGACAGAGGTAAAGAAATAATTCACCCGCCTGCAAAAAAATAAAATAAAAATAGTTTTAGCCATAGATCTTCTTCAGCGAGATTTTAGCGAAAATGTGCATACCTGCAGGCCAACCTGACACAAATGATAGGCATTAGTGACTTTGAAGTGCGACAATGCTGTAATCTTGAGACAAGTCAGTTCAAGTCAAGAACGTCTGCTGATCCTGAGTGCATCAATGCAGGGTTTGTGGGCCAAGCTTTTAGTGGATATCTTTTGTTGCTTTTGTTGTTGTTTATGCTGCTGCTGCTGCTGCTGCTGCTGACGACGACGACGACGACGACGACGACGACGACGATGATGATGATGATGATGATGATGATGATGATGATGACGATCTGCACATATTCCTCTGCATTATAACCGCGCCTTGGTTAGTCTGCTTTACTTCTCCCCAAACACCAAGATCACACAGGTGGACACAGGATTTATCAAACTGCAGCGCGAGGATTCCCTTGTGACTATCCATCCCCAGTACGTCCTTGTTAGTGAACAGAATCTTTCCCTCACGTTGGGAATAGCAAACTTTGTCATGATCACTCACATCGATTACCGGGGTCCCGACTGACGTAAGACTGAAATAAATAAATTTGCCGAAACAAATTCTTGATGCCAGTAATCGTAACCATATTCGCTAAAATGTGTTGCATGGCGTGGATAAGAACGATTCTTCTGCAAATAGGCCCGCAGAACGCTAATTCGAAAAGAGTCAATTTCTCCTACACAACATTGTATAAAAGAACACCAATATTGCTCTTAGTAATAGATAAGTAGTTTTCAATTCACGAACCTGTATTTTTATATGCTGCATATTTGTAATAAATTTGTATCTTTGAATCGAAACTAGGATCTGAGTAAGTCCCGGTTTAGACGCGTAACAGAACATTCCCATTTCATGAGCTATGTCATATTCTTCCCACGCAAGTTTATTTACAAATCTAACACGCTCAAGACACTCATTGCCTGAAAATAAGCATTTTGTCTTTGTGTAAACATAAATCTTGCCACAGTGACCGGACAGTCTTTAAACAAAAAACAGCGGTAGCACGCCTCAGAACACGTTGCAACTCGAAACGGTCGTGTGTTGCTCTCGTGACATTGTAAAAAGAAAATTTATGATACAAGTTAGGGATACATCTATATACGTGTATAAATATATCTTAAAAAGTGTGCGGGAAATTCGTTTTACGTACATGCATAGAGAACACGCTTAGGGTAAGAACAACAGCTTCGCGGTCTATTTCTTCCGACAGTGACGCACATTCTAAACAAATATACATAAGGCGACATTATGTTCAGCTTAGTGGTGCATAACCACAGTATTGAGGAAAGTGGACATTTTTTAAAAGACAAAACGAAAAAAAATCCTGGTTACATAAATCAAGCTGTCTGTTCCTGCTCAGGCGTATTCGGGCTTCACAATCATTGGGTTTAACACATGACCACAAAATCGAGAGGGCGGACATGGTTGGGTGCCGCCGAACGGCCTGCGGTGGAGACGAACACAGTTGCAGCCGTGTCTGCACAGGTAAATATTAATTAGCACCCACCGTATAGTTTACGTGGAGAGCCTTCGATACGCCAAATGAAATAAAAGATATTGCACCCTTTTGAGTTTGGATTCGGTAAGCGCAGGGTTTTCATGTTACAGGTTACAAATGAAGGTAGCTGTTAAATATTAAACTGCTTTCTCAGGTGAACGAAGATTTGTGATCTTTATTTAGCTGGCAGCACGCCGCACAGGTGGCCACGGCAGACCTGTTCAAGGGAGTGATTAAAGGGAGCAGCGCTGTCAAAGGAGTAATGGGCGGTCCCTGGGTGTGTTGCCAAGAAACGGCAATCAAAAGATTTTTTTAAGTCTTTGAATGGTTATTGATGAGAAAATTCCTTTCACGCACAAAAAAAGAAACAATTTTAGGTTTTCCCAGCAATGGTATACCCACATTTTAACCTATAAACAATGATAAGAAGGTGAAAATCTGAAGTTGGCTTCATTCTTGCGAAACTTCCTTCGTTCATAAGGAAAGAATTGAGTTAGTCCTCCTCTACCCCCCATGAGTGCTACACTTTCGTGAATCTCAAATGCAATAGTGTTATAAAGGTGTATTGTGTTGGCTTAAAACACGCAGTGTACAACAAACGTGTGCATACTGCATGTATTAAAGTTTAAAATGGGTTGAACACCTGGCTTGACGGTCGAGAGAGCGATCTCTGAGGCCACTGCTTAGCGTCATTCCAGTTCCAGGTTTCTAAAAATTCGCTCTCGGGTTCTAGCATGCAGAATGATAGGAAACGAGTAGAATTGAAAGGTCGCTTGAACAGGGGCCTGCACTCTCTTGGGCTTTACCCGTGATAAATGCATCGCCAGCATGTCTTCTAGCGCAGTATGTCCCCCTCCAGGTCATCACACTGCCGAAGACTGACGTCAGGAACCACGTGACGCAATCTGGTTTATTCCAAAAGGTCACATCGCCGCAAAGAAATCGCTAGTTCAGATATAAATAGACGTGGGTTTGACGTGGTTAAAGAAAGTGGGAAAGTAGCCACAATTAGCAGCACATCATTTTTTTTTGGGGGGGGGTAGTGGTGGAAGGGGCTCCTTTTTCGCAAAAAGCAAGCCACAATATTCAAGGTTATTTTGTCACAATACGGACACGGAGAGCT
The DNA here is from genome assembly GCA_004794575.1 of Lanistes nyassanus. NCBI lineage: Eukaryota > Metazoa > Mollusca > Gastropoda > Architaenioglossa > Ampullariidae > Lanistes > Lanistes nyassanus. The sequence goes on from SMGT01014164.1 coordinate 396,943, forward strand.
ACACCGAGCGCTTTGTCATGTCGTCATGTAGCAAACTTGTCCTAACACGTTATCATGTCATGTAAGAAACTTGTCCTAACTAGCAATATGTAATTACTTACAATTATAACTCCACTGACAAGCAGTCAAACAGGGCGGTCATTTGCTCCTAAATAGGGTCATGTTTCCGCAAATACAATCCTGCCAAATACAAGCAAAACTTTTTTTAATGCAAGACAGTTACCTCCCATCGTTTTCGACATCGAAGAACGGGTTACTTTCTGGTCTAGAACAACCAGAGTGATCACCCTTCGGTTTCCAGGAATCTAAGCCCAGGGAAGAAAAGAAAACCTGGCGACACAAGACTGCTTGTCATTCATGGAGAAGAGCACATGAGATGCCCCCCTCCCATCATCTCCCCTCGCCCCACCACACACAGGCAGACAAAACACCACGAGCAGTCACGAGGGCAAATCACTTCATCATTCGAACAAGTCCCTAGGTCAGAGTGCCTCGTGCGAATACACGGCCACGCAACATCGAGTCATCGAAAATCGGCCGATGTCACGCCATCCGAGAATTAATTACCAGAAAGAGCTTATATAAAAAATGCGTATTAAGCATCTTTCTCTGGCTCCATGCGTCCCTCCCATTCCAATCGTGTGTGGGGTGGGTGGGTGGGAGGGGGCATGTATTCGTGTGTGCGCGCATTTGAATATGTGAAAGCGTGGATATGCGCGTCTTTTCCCCCACACCGCTGTCTCTCAATAATTGGGTTATTTTTCTGTCTATTGATTTCTTTGGTTCAAATGTTTCGGTTGATGTCATACCTAATAATAAAGAACGAGTTTTCTCTCACAATGACAAGACTAATTCGCAAGGCCTCCTGCGGTGTTCAACGGTACACGTCTGACACAAGGTGCAGTTCCTTGTTTTCGTTGTGTGCAATTTGTCAAGAGCTCGTGCATGTGGTCGGCTGATTAAGCTTCTTATTAAATGGTTGACTGACTGCAGGTTATTTATTTATAGTTTACTGAATAAAATAAGCAATCGATACAACACAATATTAGTTTATGTGCAGTCCATCAGCACCATATTACAAACTAAAAATGTTGCTTTGTCTGTTTTTCTGCCTGCATGTCTGCTTGCGTTTCTATTTGCCTGTCCCTGTGCCATTGTTGAAGCCAGAATGTAACAAATGGTAAAGAAACAGTTTCAGGCTAAAATTTTTATTAATGAAACATTTAACGGAATGAGATTATATACTGCTTGTGTTGGGATATTATTTGTTCTTCTGGCATAATCTTCCTATTTTGTTCCATTGTAGGGGTCTGGGCTGTCTCAAAACGATACAATCGACAGTTGTGTGATGTCAAATGAATTTGGAACTCTAGCAGAACTGATTTCGCCTTTTGAAATCTGCCTATGGACGCTGCTGGAAGAAATGTGCACCGGCTTCACGCACTATCCTGGCTTCTCGTTAACAAAAAACTGCACTGGCTTCATATAACGAACAACATTATGCTGGCTTCAGGTAACAAGGTCTACTCTGTATCCACATGGCAAACTCCATGCTGACGTCACATAGCCAACTGTTCTGACTTAACTCTGAATTAGCTTCTAATCAACTTTTTATCTGATTTCGGAATAGTAGTTTTACACATCGACTTCACAAATTAAATCTGCACAAGACCAAGAGTATGAATTTTACTTTCTCTATGCACAGTAAATTACACGCCATACAAGTGCGTATGGGTCGTGCATGGCATGGAGTTACACTTATCGCGAATTCTCATGCAAATGATGAAATTCTGTGTGACCGACAGTAACTGAACTTTGGTACTCAAGTCTGCTATTGTAAACTTATCCTCAGTAAATCTCTAAGCATATCCAGAATTGAGCACAAACAAAAAGGAAGACCAGAACATCGAGCTGTGTTCATGATCAACTTCTGGAAGCTATATTAAATTACGAGTTCGAGAATAGTGGTTGAGGCAGTCTCTCGCGTTAAAGGTCGCAGTCACCCGATCTCCGGGCTTGACTGTTACAGTTCGTGAAGCCAGTTTACCTGAGAGAAATCAGCCACAGAAGGGAAGTCTGGGACAACAGCGTACTGTCTGGAATGTCATTGTCCTTTTTGCATAAATGCACCTTCATTCGGGAGCGGGGGGTGGGGGTGGGAACTTTGATTACCACCGATCCTACCCCCAGAAAAAATAGATGAACAAAACGGGAGGGGTGGGGGGTGAATAACCAGCGAGACAAAACAAGGAACAGGTCAAGCGGGTTTGAAGACGAATAGTAGCAAGAGAAATGAAGAGGAAGAGAATAAAAGAAGAGGGAAGGACTGACGAAGTACGAGAAATAAGATCGACAAACCTATCGTGTAGCGATGGCCATCCAGACGGACCACACAGCGCCGGCGCGCGAGGTTCGAGCCCACGCTGTTCTGCCGGTACAAGGCTCCCTCGGGCTCGGCCGTGATGGTGACTGTGGGAACATCCTCCAAATACTCCTCCCCACCTGCCTGGCTGGCCTCATCCACCTGCGCCCCGCAGCAGTCCGAGCGCTCGCCCTCCATGCTGGCCACGCACTCCCCCGCGCGCGAGTACCTCAGATACATGCACAGCACACCTGATGGCGACCACAGCCGCGTCGTCAGGTCAGCAAGGACACCCTCTGGAGCCGAAAAAACGATGACAGCGATAACGCAGATTCCGGACGGCACCTCGTCGTCTGACCAGCGGTGGTGGACTGGAAGAGGGGCAGGTACAAGGTGAGAAGGATGGCCGATGCTGGTAAGACGACTTGCATGCAAGAGGACCAAAGGTCATGGAGGTTATAAAATTGCATCCCCACGCGCTGTCACGCCTGACGAGAACGAACTGAGAGGGATCTGTTCCTCTGAAACAATTTTGAAGCCAGCAGCCAAAATGGCAGCGTCAGAGGAGCAGTGCTGTTGCCCAAGTCCAGCGCATCGTCTGCCACACGTTCGGCAGCTTCACAACTCTGACTCTTAAGTTCTAAAGAGTTGTTGAGCATCCTGTCCAAACTAGGCACGGTACGCAACTTTCAGAAGCACAATCAATGAGCATACAGCGTGTTGCACAATTCCTCTCATTTTCTCCAGACTTCGATTTCCGAACATGTGTGTCGGACTCCACGTTTGCTCCAGCTTCAGAAACTCCAGCTGCAGACCTGAAGGAAAAACCATCCCACTTTTCATAACAACTTCACAGAATGCTTAAAAGTGTTACGGACACGATCAGCGAAGTTCACTGTATCTTGTCACAGGGACTCTTACGGTTGAATACCTTGCAGTTGGGAATCCTCCGACACCACACGATCTGCTGATTGTTTACAAAAGCAGTGACCGTAAACAGCTACGCTAAGTCAGGGTTTCTCCTTTCGAGATTTTTCTCCTCCAGAAATGGAACTGCAGGGATAGAGAAGTCTGCGTCTCTCACGCTGTCTAGAGACTCTGTTACTTTAAAACTTTGTAACTTTTCATTGGACAGCTTCCCGTGCACGCGCAAGAACAGACTCATCATGGCTACGTCACAGTACCCAAAACACTGACGCTGCCAATCGTACCTTTTGCCTATCGGTTTACGTTCTATTTTTTGCCCAGAGAGCATTTCGTTTCATGTAGCCTAAGGCGCTTTCCCACCACTTGATCTATGTGCTGAGAATATATACGAAGACAAGTACCTCAGTACGAAAGAACCGCTGCAGCTCACACATGCACACACACAAAAACCAGGCCATTGAGTTGTTTATGTCAGCTCACACAAAGGCGCTGGAGGGCTAGAAGGGTCGTTGACAGGAGAGACAGGACTTCACGAAGACAGACCTCCGTCAACTCTTTCGCCACCCTCATTCAAGTAGAGGCGACACCGACGCGGCTTTCGGAAAGATATCCATTCTGCGACAACGACATTGGTTTCTTTGACAGCCTGGCCCCCCCATGTCCCTTAAAAAAAACGACGCGTTTTGGCTGAATGGCGAGCGAAAAGTGACAGCAGTCTGCACGGTCATAGTGACGTTCTCGGGATCGATCTTGCGTCTTTGGCAAGGAAGTTCATTCCCCTTCCTTTTCCAGTTATTCTATTAAAGTCTAGATGAGGCAACTGCAGATGCGAGGCAGAGAAGCTCTTGCGAAACTGCAGGCATGTCAGCTGTCAGCGTGACGTTATCTCTGGGGGGGGGGGGGTGGTAAATCCTTTCCGTGCGCAGTAACTAACGCATACATCTGCATTAGCGCGTCATTCGATTATCAGCAAGCGGCCAGCCACTGCAGAATATGCGTGCAGTCCCAGACGCCGAATGTATGCCCGCCGTCAGCAAACAGATATGACTGGCGCACGCATCTGTATCAGCCGCCAGCGAGACAGCGAGTAGGAAGGCAGGTCCAACTCTTGGGGCGACCATCGTAGCGGCATGATAACGCACGTTGAAAGGTGAGGGCTACTCCCGAAGACGTCACTAAGTAGAAGAGAGGAAGAATGAAGGAATCACCTTGCCTCCCTCCAGAAGCAGAAAACATCGGCACCAGGAGCCATCCCGGGTCTTGCCCGGAAACGCAAAACTCTCAAGCTCGTACGTACGCAGCGCCGTGCTTCCGGCGTAAGGCCCGCGTGTCGTGGGGACTGTGGACGCGACCCCCTCACACCCACCTTCCCTCCACGCCTGGCATGGCGACGGGCGGAGTGCTGTCGCGCGCCTTTTCCTCACAGGTCCTCGTGCGCGGATCGCTGGCGGCCCGCGCCAGACCCGAAGGCTGCGAGCAACAAGTGGCCGGCGCCAGCCGACAGAGCTACAGGGGACCCGGTGACGGGGCGTTGAAGGGCAAGGCCATGCAGCAACAGGCGCTCTGCCGTACGCGACACTGGCGTAACTGGACGTTTTCACGTCCGTTCTCTGTTTTTCCCGCGAAACGCCACGCTTGCACGAGCCAGCAGTGCACTGCGTTTTCGTCAACATGGCTGCCCGTGTGCGCGCTGACGCAGGGCAGGTGACTGGCACGGACAGAGCGTGCAAAGCGATGTCGGCGGATAGTCTACAACTGTCGGCAGATGTTTCGAGAGATAACTTACCGACAACTCGCCTAGCTTGCACGAAAGTCCCTTATCACCACCAACAACACCACAGCATCCCATTCAGCTAGATAAACATTTGAGGAGGGGTGGACACCCCTGTCACAAACCTAAAACATAATTTACACTCGAACACAGCCAGATGCGGAGCGGGGAAAGAAAATTGCTGCAGTAAAAATAAAATCCTTCGGCTCTGTGTATTTCAGATGTGCTTCTATTATGTATTGTTAAAAAAACAAAATTGGAGTGGTAATAACCAGGCGCGCGACACCGCGCCGAGTTCCACCATCACCAGCAGCTGCAGCCAGCGGACAATGACAGCGAGGACTCGGTGCAACTACGTCAGCGCCTCGCACCACCAGCGCACGTCACTCGATACGAGAGGAGTGAAAGGAGTAGGGAGGAAGGAGTTCGCATGCGTCACCGCCATGCTAGAGAGTCCTCTTCCGGCCACACGCCGCCTCAGCGTAAGTGCACCTGGTCTGTGTGACGCGTCACACGTCACAAGCTGGGTTAAGGTGCTGGGAGGGGGGGGTAAACAGAAAGAGGACACAGAAGTAATATAATATTTATGGTTATACATGATATTTTATATTATGTATAATTATACATAATTAGCTCACCGTGGCCATGTTTATAATTTGATATATACTTGTGTGTTGGGGGAGGGGGTTCTTAGAAGTGTGCTACAAAAGCATGGTGAGCTGAGAAAGATGTGACTAGGCGTGACTCTTCGCTGTCACGTTGTTGAGAGGTGGTTATCGAATCTGCGATTGAGACCGTCACGAGTAATTAATTCTTTGTGAGTGACAGCGAAGTCCACTATAGGAATCCAAGTCTTTAGCTGGGATTGGGACGCGGCGGCCGTCAGCTCACGACGATAGGGCCTAGTTGTTACAACGCTTGAGGCTGGCGTACGCAGCCGACACGATTGACGAGAGGTTCTCACGCGCGCATTGCGCATGTCAAACTTTTGTGCCTAAAGGGAGCGAGGTACTGCTGATTTCGTGTATATCAGTCTTCTTTCTCTCTTTTTCTTTCTCCCCCTTCTCTCTTTCTTCCACTCTCTGTGCGCGTGTTGTCAAACAACAAGAGAAGTTTGTGGTCTACGGGCATGCAGCCTTTACAAAGGGAGGTGAGCACAGCTCAACACGGCAGTTGTCCTACATGAAATTTAACATATTTCCTATTAAATATTTACAATATATGCAAGATGTAGCTAATGGATCAGCGGAGGATGATCATGTGAGGTCATGTACACATATCGTTATCTCTGTGGCGTTTAATAAGACCGTAATAAACAAATCTGGCAAGACAAGTAGTGAGGTGTGACACATCATTAAATAAAGTTGTGACGGTGAAATGCGATGCGTGTTTTCTGTAATACAGTGGCATGAATTTTAACCCCAAATCTTCAAGACATTTGCAGTGAAAAAGAAATGGATTCCCTCGTCTTCTGTTGTATAACAGTTAAGGGAGTTCAAGTCGTAGGCCAGTTTTGTTTGATTCTATGTGTATGAATCTTGAGGTCATGGGTTTCCATTCGCAGTCTAATGAAAACATCACTAGAACCCTTTCTGAGAGAATAAAAGTTTTCCAGTTCAACAGCTGTTTTCAAAGTTGCATAAAAATTAGGCCTGTAGACTATTCGTCCTGTCTGTATCAGTCGATAAGGCGCTATTGAAACTCCCCCAGGAAGCATTTTGGACTCCTAAACATCGCTCATATCGTAAGCCAGACCAATAAAGAGAACCTCTTACATCGAAGGCCCAGCAAATGTTCCCTGTGTTGGGAAGCTGAAGCAACACGTTACATGCTTTACGTGGCAACCTGTTTGCATCGAGTTTCGGTAGACGCATACGGCAACGTGTTGTCGTGTTCGTGTCTACATGTGTTTTCACTGCGCAGGCGCAAGCACATACACATACTGTTTCTTCTCTCTCGATCACACGCATTCTTTCCCCCCTCCCCATTTCCCCCTTTTCTCTTCCCTTCACAAGGACGTGGAACAACGTGCGCTTCCATGCTGTAAAAAGTGACACTCTAATCTCCCAGTCTCCTGGTCTGTCGCTCAGAATGATCATTTGCATATCTGTGCCTGGAAGCTGTTCGTGTGACGTTGTCTTGCCTTACCTTGAGTTTCCTCAGGTGTGAAGGAGCGTGAGAAGACGCCACCACCTACCTGTAACCTGTGACAACGTCACTTGACACAATGGCTTGGAGCCAGGACGGGTCCACAGCTTTCGTTTGCTCAAGTCTGGATGAAGACGATCCAGTCGCTGCGAGGCGACTTCCTACTTCCAGCATAGGCAAAACGAATTTTCAGATTGACCTGTTTTTAAAGGATTTTGATGTCATCAGCCACCATCTGGATTTTGTAAGCTGTCCAACAAACGCCATGTCGGTTGCCTTTACGGTACTTCTTTGAAGTGTGCCAGCACCCACCTTTCTATTTTCGTTCGAAATTAAGTTCACAAGCCCAAGAGCGGCGACTTCATTTCACATCAATGAGCAAATCATGTGGGATGAACCCCCACGCGCCCGGGCAGCTCACGCCCTCTCAACTAGCCCATACTTCTTGGTCGCGGCAAGAGGAAGCAAAACCAGCTGAACGCATTCTATACCTCGAGAAGGTAGTCGTGGCGTATCTGAAGTTGAATTGGCATTAAAAGTGGAACGTGTCAGATGTCCGATGTCAGACGTTTCTGTTTTGAGAGGATGTTTGGCGTAGCTTGTATGTAGTCACAATCGTGTTGTCACACGTATCCTTGTATGGCCACAATCAGCTTAGACTTCACTCTTCGTAAAGTCTACAGTTATTCTCTGCATTTCTTATACTTGCGTTTAAGTGTAGATGCACATGCAAACGTGTACGATATATATATATTTATATGGATGATGTATATACAAGTGAGAGAGAGAGGAGTAGAAGCGGAAGGGGAGAGGATAGAATACGTGGATGCGTACATGGCACAGCGATGTTTCTCGGCGTGCACTCTCGTCTGTTTTCCTTGTCAAGCTGACCTCTCGCATCCAGCCCACCCAGGCAGAAATCAGAGTCCAGGTTCTAATGAGCAGAAATCTAAAAATACATTTACAGACAGTAAACTCTCTATCTATGCTTGCATTCGTCACACTTTCCTAAAAGGTCGTTTCTCATTACTTAAACAGCGGGACCATTGTCTGTGGAGGCCTGGAGTCCACAGGTGGGCCGCTAAACGAACTCCCCAGGACAAGTTGAGTTTGATATACTGCTCTTATGTTATCGGCAACATTTTTCCACTGTTGCACCTCTCATTGCATTACAGTCTTATACTGAAGCGGGCCAGACATTTATGTGGGCCATGTACTGGTAGAGTTTACAAAAGACACGTACACATTCAGAACATGTCTCATCAGCCTTTTTTTCGGAGAAAACATGACCGTGTAGCCTATAACTGTGCCAAGACAAGTCGCGTACCGGGAAGGTGTGTGTCATGACAATTGATCCAGTTTGAGTGATCCTTACCAGTTCCACAGACGACTAATTACTATTACCGCACATTCTTTTATTTAAAGTGTGGGACAAGCTTTCCTGGAAGATATGTGCCTCCAGCCGGTCGAGAGCTTCATAGAAGGGCTACGAACTTGGAAGAAGAACCTATGTCAGTGGAAAAGGATCTTCGCGGACATCAGATGTGGAGAATCTTCCAGTGCAGTTCGGTGGTGGACGAAACAATGGGTAGATGGCAGGCTGGCTGGCTGGCTGTTCAGTACTCCAGCACCCATGAAGTTTACTATCAGGGAGTGGACGAAATAACACAACTAGTAACCAAGGTTAACATCTACTCGGTCATAAGCAAAATCGTCATCCTGTATTAGTACACTGGCGGAGATATGTGTCTGTGTTCAGACGGGCGTGTGTGCGTGCGTGCATGTGTGCAAGCGGGGTGTGTGCAGACGTGCATGTGTGAAGGCGTGCGTGTGTACAGGCGTGCATGTGTGCAGGCGGGCGTGTGTGCGTGCGTGCATGTGTGCAAGCGGGGTGTTTGCAGGCGTACATGTGTTCAGGAGTGCTTGTGTGCGTGCGTGCATAAGGCCACGTTTTCGCGTGTGTGTGCCTGTGTGTGAATATGTCTCAATGTATGTAAATGGAATTAGATACACAGGCAAGCAGACGGACAGGCGGACGAGCGGACAGGCATAGATATGCAGAGAGACAGACCGACAGATAGTTCTGTGAACGTGTGTATAAGCGCGTTCTTCAAATCAAAATCAAATCCCCGTAAATGACTCTTGGTTTCGTTGATCCATTGGTTTTAATGACCTACGACTCTGTAAAAGTCATAAACACTGCGGTGTGTTTCATACACAACTAGCTGCACTCTAAACGGATAAAAGCCATTCTCCAGCCAACGAGCGGTCATTTTTGACTCCACGGAATTCGACGACCTGGGTGAAACACGCGGCTAAAATCGGGTCAGCGGTTTTTCTCGTTCCTGACCAGAATATGCTGGTCTGTTGGGTGGGGCAGGGAGAGATACGATCATTTTTCAAAACAGCAGGCAGACCTTCCTGTGTGGCAGCTTCGTTAACATTAAAACGGTTTAGCAGATTGAAAAAGTGCGGGGAAAATGTCTCGGCACGCTTGACGCAAAATGTATTTTGATTCCTACGCCTGGTGACTGACAAAACGTAGTGCTTATGTACTTCGTCCATACATATTGTGAAGACTAGAGAAGACGTGGCAAATGTTGATTAATCGTAATTCTCTCTCTCTATATATATATATAACAGACTGTATCACAAATAACCTCTAGTAATACAACGTGTCTGAACTGTCAGCATCAAATACATTGCTCTTGCACAAACCTGGAACGCGATCGCAGCATATTCCCAATTCATTTACCATCATCCAAACATCTTTTTCTTTTCCAACCCAATAGTTCTTGGCTACCCCCCTCCCCGCCCCCGCCCACCAGCTCCCACCACCAACTCCTTTCGCAGTGTACGTTACCCATCTTTTCGTCATAACTCAGATTGTGAATGCGAACGAGGACAGTCGGTCCAGCGAGCAAAACCTTTTCAGTCCATGCCTGATTGGATAATGTGCCATGGGTTCCTTGAGATATGAGGTGCGCAGGCTCCTCTCGCGTGCTTTTGGCCTTGCGGTGCTTGTGTACGCAGCGTGGGGGCTGGGGTGGGTGCTGGGGCGGGTGGATGGGTGCTAGCTATTCATTCTTGTCATCGCGAGCCAGTTTCACAGGAGCAGCGTCTGCTGGCGAGCTAATTGAAGCTCAAAACTGTAGCGGCAGGCGGGGGGGGGGGGGGGGGGG
>SMGT01014164.1:407394-454980 GCA_004794575.1 Lanistes nyassanus
GGGGGGGGGGGGGGGGGGGGGGGGGGGGGGGGGGGGGGGGGGGGGGCAAGGTGGACAATCTGGCTTGGTAGCAAGGAGGCCAGATTTTCCGTTTTGATGGATGCGCACGTGCCTAAGAGACGCCGTTCTCAAACTATTCCTTAGTTCAGACTCATTAGGCCTTCCAGTATGAGATTTATTTAATGAATGTTGTGTTCTCAGATGCTGAAGTTTCGTTTAATATATATATATTCCAAACGTATCATCTGTTAATAAACCTGCAATTTTTTCGGCCCAAACTGACAGTTTGTAAGCAAACTGTGGCAAGTAAGAGGTTAGGTTATATATTTTTCACACACACACACACACTTACCCCACACACACTTACCCCTCCCCCCACCCACCCACCCACCCACACACACATAGATACTTCTTTCCAATAAAACCACTAAAGAAAGACAAATGGATAGGGGAAATGAAGAAGGAAAAAGGGCAGACAGGGGTGAACAAAGAAAAGCCTAAAATACAAACATCCAATTATTCAGCTCCCTTTCTATTTAGATGACTGTTCGCATGTATCTTCATCTGTCTAAATCTCCCTAGTCCTGGTGACTGTGTGTGATACTGCATTAACCTGAGCTATGAATGATTCCGCAGGTAAACACGAGATCGGATTATAGAAGGTGAACGAAAATCGAACGTTGTTATATCAAATAGCTCCGCAGTCCTAGAACCCGCTAATGGAAAGTACAGGTTTAACGCAGACCCATAATTGCCTACTCTTCCAAGTGTTGCGGGACCGAGCAAGGAACAGAATGATAATCACAAGAGGCTGGAAGAAATCTGCTGTTGTTATCGACTGAATATTGTTCAAAAGACGTCTCACCAAACTGTCATGCCAGCACCGTGAGTCGTGAATTCATCCAAAACGCCCTTCGGTACATAATCGATTGGGTTTGGATCAAACCTGTACAACAGTTGCGTCCTTAACGCTGGAGGGGGGGGGGGCATGCACTCATTTCCGGATGATGATGCCATCTGGATATTGCCAGGCGGACATCGCGTCTGTCCTGCACTGCGGCGTCTCTGCTGGCAGCTGAACAAGGCGGGGGTACTAGACAAATGGCGAAGAGTGTAGGAGACAGTGAACCGGGTCATGCTCTGTGCTGGTGCAAATATTATAATTATCACTGGCGATGTTTAAGAAGCATAGCTCAACAGATTATAATTCCTTGAACAGGTTTCTAGTCGCATGCGTTTGCTGTCTTAAGCAAATGTGCTCTTCTAAGACTATATCAGTATTTATCTTTCTCTCTTTGCTGTGCTGGTTGTCTTATCAGCGGGAGAATCAAAAGTGTACCAGCATTTATTGTATCGTTGATGTTACGAAACATCAACATACAGACTAATATTGTTCGGTAGCCATTTGGCCCTCAGACACCAAACACTGTTTGCAGTGGAATTGTGTTGTCTTGAGACAACCTGACAGGTAACCAGTCTCCACACCACCGAAGACCAATTGCTCCAATTTGCGCATAGCGTTGACAAGACCATGCTCTGGCTGAGCAGGGGAATAAATTAGACGTCATAACAGCCCCGGTCGGCTCTCCAAGAAGATGAAATATCGGCCCATCGACGGCAGGACCCGACCGGCACGGGCGGCCTGGTCTGGCCAAGACACTAAATGGAGGCGAGGGCATGAGTAGCAGCCTGTTAACCCCGCCTGGCCCCCGGCAGATGAGTTGCAGGACGTTCTGCCTCAGCTTCGTTCTCGAGAGACCGCGTCAGTTCAGAAAGGTCTCCTTGTCCACCATATGGTTCGGATTCATCTTGTTCACCATACGGTTTGGGGGTCATCTTGTTCACGCAAACGGTTCGAGTTCATCTGGAAATTACATCGTGTTTGCCTTCGCTGAAAATACCGCCTGAAAGAAGTGTGTTTGCGTGAAAAGAAAACTTGTATGTTTGAGTAAGTACGCAAAGAGTGTTACATGACGGGCCGTACCTTAACTTACTGGAGTCGACTTCTCCAGAATTACTTAACAAACTTTTATGGTGATCTCGTAAATGTAGATTTAATTGAGCAATCGTCACCAAAACCTTTACTCCCTAAGGTCAATGGTTTATACACCAAAGGGTGACGACGCTATGAAATAAGGTGAATAACTAGAGAAATCTACCGAGGGAAAAGATTCTCATACTCTGACACATTCGCTCAGTCTCACACAGGCAAAACAGTTCTAGCTCAAGAGCCCCCACCCTCGTAAAAACACAACTGCAGCGAACCGTTATTCAACATATATTTCAAACACTAACTGGCTCGACAACATGAAATATATCTACAGATTATTTACAGAGAATCACCGTGCTCGTGTCTAGGGTAAGACGCTGCGTGATTACGTCATACCACGAGGTATCAGACAAGAAGATAATCAAACTCCAGAGGGGAAATCAAACTGCAAAAACGGCCTATGATCCCGCTCAATACACAAATACAGTAAGTGACCGACGACAGAGCTTCTACTCTCTTCACTACTAAAACAACTACTTCTGCGATACACAATTCTAAAGCTATTCAACGGCCAACAATGCAGCTATGACACTGCCACGGCCAGCACTTCCTCTACCTCCCATTTTGGCATATGCCCGACCACTAGCTTCATGTCTCCTGTCTCCGGCAGGATAAACCACCTATCTTAAAAGAACCCGAGTCCCAGACTCTAAGATATTTTATGGCAAGAGCAGTCCTTAATTTATAAGGCACAGTCAACGGTCACTTACGAGTCAGTCTCTTGACTTGTCGGCGAAATACAGCCCATTGTATTCAGCGTGATTGCTAGCTGAGGCTCTTTCGACATCCTGGCTAAGATGGCGAGGGGTAGAGGTCCGTGGGTCTACACGTGTCCGCTTCTCTTGGTCTTCCTACTTCATCTCTCCTGTGTCTCTCCGTGATCGTCTCTCGATCCTCCAATGCCTCTCTTTCCCCAGCTTGAGTACCCTGTGTCCTCACGCCTTAAACTTGATTAAACCGGTACTGGCCGGCCTAGAGCAGCTACCTACAATGCGACCACCTACCCGGTGTGAAGAAAGGGAGGAGCGAACAGGCTTACCTAGGAGTGACAGGTGACATCTTAGGAGTGACATGTGACAAAGATGCATGTATGGCTTAGTTTGGAATTTAAACAAGACGTGTGCGTGTTTGATCTTTTTGGACTGTGTCTACACCCTCAAGACAACATCCGCATTCCAGATATTAGACAGCTTAAGGCCACACCATTGTGTATACCCATTCCCTTCCAGTGCGCAACGGGTGCCATTTAAGATGGCCGTCTAAGCTACCAATCTACTGTGACGTCAATGGCATCAGTACATGGCGTCAACTCTATCAATCCCTCCCCCACCCCCCGCCACACACACTCACTATAAGCCTGCACCCACCCCTCACACTCTTGTATGTCTACGATTTCCTTAACCCCTTCCCCCCAATCTCTCGTATTTTTTATAAAGAGGAAAATCAGTCGAGACACATAGTATGAGAGAGCTTACAGAACAGCATGCATTGCACAAAATGCGAATCCAGAGACCACCAGCAATGGAAGACCTATTCTTGCGTTCATTCGTGCGCTGTGCAATCACGTGGCACAAAACGGCTGCCTCCTGCAGACTCCTAGACTGCGTGCGCAGTCAGCCGCGAAGGGTTAAAGTTTGCATAAAGAGAGAGAGAGATGAGGGAGAAAGGGAGAGAGGGGAGGAGGAGAAAAACATGTTAACGTCCAAGCCTCGTTTCCAGCAAAAGGATGAGTGGGGCTTTCCGACGCACACCCAATCTGATTGGCTGGGATTGATCGCAGCGCGTGGGAAAGCACGCGGAATGCCAGTGGTGGACAGTGACGTTTGATGGCTGTGGAGCACGCGAGCTGTGAAATGCTGTCTCCGCGACCGGAGACGTCTGCTGCTCCAAACGACCGGATCCGCCGAGCTCTTCAACTGCTCTTCAAATGCTGGTCTGACAGTGTTCGAATACCGAAAACGCAGAGCTGCGCCAGAGGTGTATTATTAAAAGAAAGTTTACTTCCTTTTTCTTCCTTTTTGCATGCTCGTTAAGAAACCATTTACAACAGCAGCAGATCTTTGGACACGAGTATGTCTCTGCGCACACCGCATAAAGTTTCACACTCAGGTGCGTTCTCTCCAAGGACTAGATAATCCAAACCATCCATAACAAAGTTTATACAGTCGCTGTCCTGTTGTACATCAAACACGTTTGTTGTTGGTGAGTTATTCATAATTCACTGTCTGGTTAAAGATCTTTAAGCTGATCTCACACAGTTCTACCAAACTGAACGAAAACATCGGAGGTGGTGAGCAACTCACTCAAATCATCTGCGGAGAATATTTCATCCAATTTCCAGCCAGAAATCTACTCTCCATCCCGTTTCTTCTACTTACTTAGACAACGAAACTTTGTATGCAAAGTACTTATCTAGTTTAGTCATTATAAAAGTGGTTGTTGCTGTTGCTGTTGATGATGCTAATTCTGCTGCTCATACAGCTGTGTTGCGTGGGGCCTGTGGCGCTAGTTCCATGTTGCGTTGCCATAGTCCCTTGTTGAGATAAATTCTTGTTGCGATAGTTCCTTCTTGTAATAGTTCCTACCTGTAATAGTTCCTTCTTGTGATAGTTTCTTTTGGCCTAATTCTCTTAGCTATAGTTTTTATTTGATCTGATTGTGCAAATCAGAGAAATTCTCGGGGCCTGTATTTAAAAGCTGTAAGAAATCGTTTTCTTTACTATTCACTTCTTAGACCTTACATTTTTAATAATCAGAATCCCCATTTTCAGGTTCCCCATGTTATCTTTTCATTGTTTCTTTATTCTGATCCCCTCTCCCACTAACAGACATAAACCTAAACCTCGTTCTTCCAACACTAACGAAGCCACAGCACAAGCCGCAACAAATACAATTTCCGGACACATATTGTGTCGAGTGAGAACATACCCTTGGTTTAGGATGCTTTCATCTTGTACGCTATTATCGTAAATTCATGGAGAACATTTCTAACCCGCGCATGTTGTTCATTACCTGAAAGCAACTTAACTGGCGGCTGGGCGATCTGGGAATGGCTTTCTGCGAGAGACCTAATGAACATTCTAGCAATCACTCTGTCTCCACGGCAACGACCCCAAGCAGCGGACTTAAAAACCCCTAGTCCCTAAAAATGTCAGACGATAATGACGATGTCAAATAATAGTTTCGCAAAATTGAAACCAGTGTATAAGTAACATTTTTTCTGTGGGAAAATGCATTTCTCCATATACTTTAAAAAGATGAATAAATGAGATTAATTCTGGCAAGAAATAATTTTAACAGGATTTAGACGTGAAACCAAGTAGAACCCTGCCTAATACACAGTTTCTAACATCACAAAGCTCTCCATGCACGAAGGATAGCTTACAAGTATAATTTGGAGCTACGGACATCAATGATACCGAACAATGGGGCAAAAGAATATATTACCCGGAATCGTAAATTAGGGGTCAACACTCGATATGCACATTGCCAAACACAGAAATCTGATGACCTTATACATGAAAGTAAGAATGTAAAAGAATTGTGTGAGACCAACATTTTACTCCTTTTCCGCACATAGGGTTTATTGCCATTCATCCTGATCTTCATCACCCCTCTTCACATCCACCCTACCTCGATCTTCACGTCGGGTGGTTGGTTATTTGAAAAGGACAGTGCTTTCGCCTGGCGGCGATTTCGCAAGATAGGGGGATTGGGTCCTATTGCTTAGCTATGGACTGAAACAATAACCAGAGTGAAAGCTACAGTAGGAAAGCTGTTTACATCTAAGAAATAGCCCCTGGCCACTCCTCGAAACTTCTTCAGGTCCACCTTCCAGCTTTGGGTTATACTGTGGATATCGGGATCTGCTCATTTGGGAGAGAGAGGGACAGAGAAGGACAGAGAAGGAGACAGAGAGGGAGAGACAGAGAGAGGGGGGGCAATGAGCCATCCGCCTGTAGTTAAGAACCATAGAAAAACGAAGTGGCCATGCAAACCCTTCAGACTTTCAGATCGCGATATCTTCAACCTGACATAACC
This sequence comes from Lanistes nyassanus, assembly GCA_004794575.1. Taxonomy (NCBI): domain Eukaryota; kingdom Metazoa; phylum Mollusca; class Gastropoda; order Architaenioglossa; family Ampullariidae; genus Lanistes; species Lanistes nyassanus. The sequence continues at coordinate 413,486 of SMGT01014164.1, forward strand.
TGTGCCTGCACCAAAACAAACCGTTTGCCTTTCTCCTTTTTTCTATTTCTCATCCCGCTCTCTCCCCTTTATCTCAGCTCCTTCCGTCGTTCCCCAGGCTCCTCTTCTTCCCCCCCCCCACTACTCTAATCCTCTCCTCTCTCCTTTTCCTCCCCCACCCCCACCGTCTCCCCATTTCTATGTCCTCCCTTTCAAGTCGCGAGTGCCGCTGAGATTTTCAGAAAAATCTCTCCTCAAATAATCCTCTTCAGAAAGGTCTGATAGACCACAGACACCGGTCCTGGATCAGTCTCTTTTCTTCTGATCGTAATCTCGGATACATCAGCCATACGCCAGACCCATCCCCGGCCGCCGCGCCGTCCTTATCATCACAAGGCGTATTTAACGAGGCACCCCGGCCATCGCTGGTACGCGGCTTGTGCATCTTGGGTTAAGGAAACATCGCCAAGCACGCACCAGCAGTGAGGATGGGCAGCACTCTAATGGTCGTGATTTTTTCGGGTGTTGTTGAAAGAAAAAACTGAATGTGCGTCTGGAGAATAAACTATTTTAGGTGCATTGCATACCCCCAAATAAGATCAAAATAAATTCCAAAGATTTTTTTCGGGTGGGACAAAGGTCAAGGGCAATCTTACAGCTTTTGCATTGAAATGAAAAATCTGCCGAAGGTAGAATGTTTAGCGTAACCTTTCAAGCAGATCGAAAAATAATTTAAGTGAACACATACTTATAAACTTACTTAAATTAAATAGCAGAATACTTTCCAAAGGGCAGGGAGCTCGAGAACGAAGCTGTTCGTCTTTCAATTTCACATGAACATGATTTGGATTTGAAACTTTGGCTAATGCATAATCACACAAACTTACTCGTCCTTCTGGCTTATGCAAAATGAATATCTCGACACTTTGGCTTCCTTTTTTTTTCGTTTTTGTAGCAATTCTCCAACATACATTCCCTATATGCAGAGAGAAAAAACAAGCGTATGTATGCCGTATCTTCGTAAGTTCAAAAATTTACGAGAGTTGCTTTTTTGCGAAGCTGTAGGCACTTTTTCGAGGAGTGTACCCAGTAACTACACACAAATAGAATCGGACTTCGTGTACATTGACACAAGGCCCATTAATTCCCAGATACTTCCAACGAATTTAACTCTCGGTCAGCAAGCACTATTAGACCCAGCTGCAGCCTCTGTCTTCATAGCAATAGCAATCAAACCTGCGTGGTGCTTAGGCTAATGTAACGTTGACGTCATCTAGACCACGTCACAGGAGGATGCCCCGCAGCTGGTATTTGATGAGGTGGTTGAGGCAACATGCGGGCGATGACATAGATGTGACGCGGGCAAAACGGAAACAATCTTCTCTGATGGATCATGCTGTTATAGCTGAGTTCTTCTCTTCTTTTGTTCTTCCTTCCTTCCTCCTTTCTTTCTTTCTTGCTTTTTGTCCCTTGTTCTTTCTTTCTTTCTTTCTTTCTTTCTTTCTTTCTTTCTTTCTTTCTTTCTTTCTTTCTTTCATGCTTGTTTGCATTCTTTCTTCAGGTGACCGCAGCCGACAAAAACAATGCCGCATAAGACTACTGGCAGAATCCACCATCCCTACTTCGCGGTTCAGCCCAACAGATTTAGTCTAAAAGCTCAAAAGTACTGAAACCACATGAGAAGCTCAGTCCCACTTCTTGAACTCTCAAAGAATCTTCTGTCCTAATCTGCAACTAGTTTACTTAATAACGATCTCTTAGACAAAGCAGTTATTGTTTTGTGCTTCGTTTTCAAAGTAAGTTTTTATAAGGTTATATATGCATTACCGAACTTGTGGTCCTTGCGTGATGACCTAAATCCGGATGAAAATCTTGTGTTCCTCCTATAAACTATTAACGCAGTAAACTCCACAAGACTCAGAGGACCCTCCCATATTAATATATCCCACAACGAGCTTGTATATTCTGTCAAAGCACAACATGCTCACGTCAAAAAATCGGGTTTTCCTTTGATGTTTGCAGTACGTTTCGTGCCCACGGACCACCCGTTCATACTCCAGTTTCATTGAAAATTATTAAAATGATCATTTTCTCTCTTGTTAACAAGCTGGCTCTGGCATGTGGAAATAAGTATGAAATGGCACAGCAAATCTAGACTTCAAATAGGGGGTTATTTTGTCTACATCGTTATGTCATCTACGGTCGAATGCGTTAAAGACTTTGTTTTATTTCGTTAATTTACTTGATAACATTTTATAAATTAAGATGGGATTATACTTTTTGGTATGTGACAGTCAGACAAACGGGATGTCCTTGCCATTGCTTCATTTGTGAGGTGAAAAATTCAGGAAATGTTCCTGAGAGCGAAGACAAGCGCGAACCAGACGAAGCAACGCAAGCAGAACGGACACGGGGCAAAAAAGTCGGTCAATTTCCCCAGGTGATCGACTCTTTCTTTCCGACTATCTGGTCTAGAACACACGCTATCCTGCTGGGAACCCGTTTTGATCTTGCCAGCTTGATAGGCCGGTGACACTGAAAGCATCAGATACATTTACGGGCTTTCTCCCTGCGCACTGGTTACGGGCTTTCTCCCTGCGCACTGGCATGCGAAGGCGGAAAGCCCAGGAAAGCCATGCCAGGGATCCTGCCATCAGATGACGCACTACTCCATCAACAGCCCAGGGCCAGCATCTAACGTCACGGCCCTACCCTCTCTCGCTGGATGGAAGCCCAACTCGGAAAATAATTTTTATTTATTGGGTCTTATGTGGCTCGAGGTTTTTTGTTATTTTTTTTTATTATTGCTGTTACCACTAAGCCAGATGGAAGATGCAAGATGCGGGTGCAGTTAAGACAAATCTGTCTTTCCCACCCTACTCCTTTCCTCCTTGCTCTTCTTTTGTGCCTCCATGTCCTAGTCTGTCACTTTTTGCCTATGGATCTTCTGGGTACGTCAGTCTGTGGATCTTCTGGGTACGTCAGTCTGTAGATCTTCTGGGTACGTCAGTCTGTGGATCTTCTGGGTACGTCAGTCTGTGGATCTTCTGGGTGCGTCAGTCTGCGGATCTTCTGGGTACGTCAGTCTGCGGATCTTCTGGGTACGTCAGTCTGCGGATATTCTGGGTACATCAATCGATGGAACTTATGGGTACGTCAGTCGATGGATCTCCTGGGTACGTCAGTCTGTGGATCTTCTGGGTGCGTCAGTCTGTGGATCTTCTGGGTACGTCAGTCTGCGGATCTTCTGGGTGCGTCGGCCTGTGGATCTTCTGGGTACGTCAGTCTGCGGATATTCTGGGTACATCAATCGATGGAACTTATGGGTACGTCAGTCTATAAATTCTAGGTACGTCATTCGATGGATCTTATGGGTAAGTCAGTCTGTAGATCTGCTAGGTACGGCAGTCGATGGATCTTATGGGTAAGTCAGTCTGTGGATCTTCTAGGTACGACAGTCGATGGATCATCTGGGCTACGTCAATCTATGGATCTTCTTGGTACGTCAGTCTATGGATTTGGGTACGTCTATCTATCGATCTTCGGGGTATGTCAAGCTACGGATCTTCAAGACACCTCAATCTCTCTTTTGTTTGTTTGTTTGTTTGTTTGTTTGTTTGTTTGTTTGTTTGTTTCTTTCTTTCTTTCTTTCTTTCTTTCAGCAGCATGCATAGATACCGAACAAATGGGTCGAAATTCCTTAAAATCTGTTTTAAACAAACAGTTACAATGGTAGCAATAATGGGAATAGGGGGGAAAATTCATTAGCCGAACGCCACACGCTGAATTATAGTTTCCGTTAAGAAATGAGCGTAACTGAAGTCAAATATAAGCGAAAATTGTGCACCACAGCAAGTCCACTCATTGAGAAAATTATTCGCATTTTTCCCCATATGTCCTTAGAAGGACCTCCCGTATTGGCCAGACAGGGACCAGCGTGATGCTGGACACACTTCAAGAAGCATTACGAGAAAAAAACCTTTTCATTTCGACAGGCAACGTTTCTGAAGGGGTAGGGACAGAAGGATGGCGGAGTGTTGGGGTGGGGGGGGGAGAACGAAGACGATAGCCAACAAGTTTTCTTTGACAGAACCCACTGGTCGGTTTAGCGTGACAGAGCTCCGCCCAACCCCCATCACCACCTGCCAGTCAACACCTCGGACTCCGCTGTCCATGAAAGTCTTTTTCTAAAAGATGTTGCTGAAGAATATTCTTGTCATTGTCACTTAAAACTTGAATCGTCTCCAATTCCTAGTCATTCCTACCATTTTCTTCTACATTTTAAACTGCTGGATAAACACGATTCTTTTAGTCACGTAATTAAGGCCTAACCGAACGATTACTGTCAGGAATATTAAAGTTAAATAAGCTGCGTCTTATACAATTGTAGTTTGAACAATCATACAATTTCCAGTCCATCTATGTGCGTGCGTGCGTGCGTGCGTGCGTGCGTGTGAATATCGTTGCCACTTAGAAAAAAGTTCCTACACCCTATCTTCGGAATCTAGTTTTCTTTATGGTTTTTTTTAAAAAAAACATATGAAGAAGTATGAATAACCTTTGGTTATTTCAATAGTCTATTTCACAAATGTGAAAGCAGATTACCCTAAAAACAGAAAAATTACTGTTTCCTTATCGAAATTTGTGAAGCTAGCTTTAAAAAATTTCCAGTTCATAAGTTAACTTTTGTGTTACTTCAAGACTGATCGAGATAAACCACGAGATAATGCACTGTTCATCGACATTATTTCATCCCGTATCTTAGTACTAGACATATTAAGCAGCAAAATCTGCAGACAAGGACTCTGACGACGGCTTACCCGCAATACGAGACGCTACATTATCATACTGATGGGAAAAATCACTATAACAGAAGAAGAAAAAAGTGCAGGCAACCCTTTAACATCATTTGTCACGGTTTAGGTTCCAGTAACCCTTTTTTATACCGGTTTGATCTGTGGCTTCGGGAGAAATTTTCATGAAGTACGCGGCCTTTTCATCAAGACGTCTCTAGCCCACTTTTCAAAATGTGCTGTCAGACAGGAGATGGCAAACAATATTTTCTCCAGCCACTAAGAGACTGTGGCTGCTTCAAAGTTAAGAACAGCAAGAAAAAGGGAAGCATTTAGAAGTGGCTCTGAAAGTCCCATTTCGTTTGTGGGATATACAATCATGCATGTGCATGACTTTTGTTATAACGGTGCTCTAAAACTGTGCAGTCATTCGGCTTTTATTTTACTTCGCTATTTACCTCGACGCTAGTGATCAGAATGGCGGGTCTGCGGAAGGCCCCCAGTGTGTGGTAAGCAAACAGCATCCGGGGACTGTGTTCTCGTTCACTCTCGGCTAGCCAGGAATCGATCGACAGCGACGAAGGAAAGAGAGTAAGAGGTTATTGGCCCTGTCAAGTGCTTACACGCGACAAGGACTGTGATCTCTTTCTTTCCCCTTTCGATCCCTCTCATGTCTGTCAGTCCGTCTGTCTTCCTGACTGCCCGTGAATGCGCGCCTGACGCACGTCTCCCTCCCTTCCAGCCGTTTGTTTCAATCTGTGTGCTTAGACCTCAGACGCGGGCAAATAAAAACACTTCCAGGAGCGGAGGAAAGGAACAGCGCACGAGCAATAAATTTTAAGATGAGAAATATATGAAAATATTTGAACGAAACGACAGAATGATTTAGTGGGGCCGCAGATTTGGTAGAGAGCAATACAAAGTTACACAAGTTTGCTTTTCTTTGGCTATTTTTGTAGTAATTGTGTTTTAGTCTACAGCGTGTTCCTAGCATTTAGTTGTGGTTACAGGTGGCGTCAAAGACCTTGCAGATGATGTGTCCTCTCTTGACCTTAAATGATGTTAGAAATGAAAAAAAAAACATTATGACGCATCCTTCTTGTAGCAGGTTAATTGCAGTTTGTAGGCAACGTTAGAAACAGAGTGGTTTAGAAGGGTTTTGGTGAGTGAATGGATTAGTGCCAACAGACGCTTCTCTCTCTCTTGCCAACCTCTCTCTTTTTTCTGTGTGCGAGTGCGTGAGCGAATGAGTGCGTGCGGTCTTTATTACAGTGGTGCCACCTGACGGTGGAGCGGTTCATATGACACTCGCATAACGCGTCCAAGGTTGGCTCGAGCGGGTAAACTATTTCGAAGATCTACCAGAACCTGACTATTGATTGGCTGTGGTTCCAGACATCGCAAGTTCATAAGTCTCCCTCCACCCGGCCTCTAGTCAAACTGGGAAACGCTGAATAAGCGCTCGACACCGGCGTCTGCAGCATTTGTCTCGCGAGATCTCGCGGTCTACCCAGCAGCAGGGGAACGCAGTGCCCGCAACAAGGGGTACAGACCAGTGAAGAGTTCTTGCGACACATCTTCCCCAGGCAGCGTGCTTCGGTACAACTACAAATACCTTAGGGTTCCTTCACAAACTTTAATACAACTTCCCTAACAACTTCCTGTCAAAGAAAAGCATAACGATCACACTGGAAGTCGTGCCATAAATACATACATTACATTTTACGTATGTGCGAAACTGTACGTGTAACCAAAGAGTACGTGTGCGTACACATGGCACAAAGGCCGAAAACCGACAAATTTTCGTAAGGTGCTCAAGACAAAACGTCTTTCCATCCCACTCGTCACCATTGCGTCAAACGCTTTCAGGCGAGTTGAACCCCATCTAATGCACACATGGCGTATCAGTACCACTGCTTTGGTTTAGGTTAAAATAATTTGTATTTACTTGTTGGGAAGAGGTCGCGCGCGTTTCTGTGTGTGTGTGTGCCCGCGCGCTATGACGTATGAGTGGATAGCATGGGCTTTTGACGAAATGTCAGCGGTGATATGAATATCCGCTAGTGAGTGAATGATTGAGCTAGCGAGCGAGCAAGAGAAGACTGTCAAATGAATATAACGGACGTTGTTATTTTACCTCGAACGTTCGTTTGGCGAATTTTCTCCGCCTCAGTTGCCATGGCGCTTCGTTCGAAGGTCAAATGGGGAGGAAAGTGTCGACACTGAAACAAGATTACGCGCTGGATTACACGCTGGATTACACGGCGAACACAGCTGACTGTCAGTCTCAACGCCTCGTCAAAACACGAGGACAGGGTTTCGAATTCCAAGGTTTGTATTGATCTGTTTGTAATCGTCGACTGACAACTCCGTGAACATGTTTTTGTCGAGGCGAGATCATTGCTTAACCGTTTGGTTTGACAACACCCGCTTATTTCCTTACATCTCTGTCTTGTTAGGAAGTTTCCTCTACACACTTGTTGATACCAGACAAGGCGGTTAAGACACGCAGGCGAAACACAGTGCGAATGGCCGTTACTAGTGAGACAGAAGAGTAACGACGCAAACCAAACTACAAGAAGACAAAAATCTCAGACAGAAAAACCTGTAATCTTGTAATCTGTACCACAATACTACCCGACGCTTTCAGAATTCCAAACAATGCATGCGAAGTTAAAGAGTTGCCAAACCTATTCTCAATCACACAGCAATACAGGGACTAAACGAAGATCCTGCTGTCTATATAGCTCTATCTAGGGAAGGAATGTTATTACAGTTATAAAGCAGATTTCTATCCAAGGCTCTCAACCTTGAAGAGAATAATATCGAAAAACATTGTGTGGGCAGCCAAGAAGTGCAATAACATGGCCTCAATAACTGACCTCAAGTGCTGGATTTGATAATTAGTTCAAATTCTGTAAAGTACTATTGCAGGTCTTTTATGTGATGTGCTGAATCCGAATGAGTAAACAGAACTCGACAGTGAGTAGATACAGCCGACAACGGGCGCGTTAAACTTAAAACTAAACGCAGAAACCCTTCAAACGTTGTGATAGCGAACAGGACACTTAAACAAATTATGCAGTGTTGTTTGTTTTCGGTGGGGTTGCAGCTCCCAATCATTTATAAGCATTGCTGTTATTATTCAAAGAAACCCGTTCAAATAAACGTACTTCTCGATGGATTGGACAAGTGTTGTGTCTGCGATTGAGAATGTAAACGACGTGCTGGAACAACGTGCCCAGATCTCGGACACGTCAAGACATTATCACCGAAGCATCATAACGACAATTTTGATCATCCAGAAAAATTCCAGCAGCCAGCTACTTTTGCCATTCAACAATTTGTTACTCGTAGAAGCCTCTTCCCCAAATCTCTTAATCCGTCGTCTATCGAACCGGGCATGACGACTCCAAATGGAGCTATCGCAATAGAAATTCCCTGTAGGGAACTTAGTGTTTGCTCCCAGAAAAGACTGACACATAATCCAGAAGTTGGCAGGTCTTTTTACTTTTATCAGTTCTACCAGCACATGATATCTCTTTTGGTCTTATGGAAAACTCTGGTGTTGTGTGACAAAGGGGTGTGATAAATTGCTAACACTGCAAGGTGGAAGCTTTTTACGGACACAAAAACAAGGGGACGCGCGTACCTATATACGTATAAGCAGACATAACACCAACAGAATCTAAAAACGTTGCGTTCAATAGCAGCTTCTTTTGGCATTGACTCCCTACTTTTTTAACCAGAGTGCTACAAGTGCGCCCTATTTTGCACACACGTAAAACGTAATAGCAATATTGCATTAAGGAAAAGTGCAAAATGATCTGGCAGATTACACCCTTCTTTTCTGAGTAACGTGCCCAGAGTGCAGCATTCCTGTAAAAGTGTGTTAGCAGCCTGCATAAACAGATTCGTGTTTGTCGGAATTTCATTTTGCTGTGAAGTGTTTAGTGCTCTTTCATTCTCCCCATCGATTTTATGCGGTCGGGCGAGAGGCCCCGAGCGATCACAAAAAGCCCAACTGCCTGGCGATTTGCGCAATAAATTGAGAGCGCGCGTGCTCCACTTTTCTTCAAGGCCAAGGAGATGGGAGATGTCACTGGAAGCGACTGGCTGACACGGAATATTTTTTTCCATTGAACACTCTCGAAAAATGCCAAGTGTGAAAATTATACTCGGCTCACCCATTACCTGTCATCTGTTCAAAGTGGACCTACACAAATTAACATCATCATCATCATCATCATCATCATCATCATCATTGTCATCGTTTCATTGCATGAACCAGCGGGGTTTTTTGTGGAGTTTTCAGGATGGTAAGAGCGAAAAGGTATTTTTAAAATCTCGTAGGCACACTATAAAAGTATATTCCCAAACATATATACATGTACATTACAAATACCCAAGAATGCACCCATGCACGCAGATACACAAGTATCTAAATAAGCATATGTGGACACACAGCTAAACACACGGGCAACGCTTTTCCAAGATACTTCCGCTGAAAATAAAATCTGATTTTGTGGAGAGAGAAAATTCCTATTTCTAATAAAGAAGGAAAGAAAGGCTCGCGGTGCATGTGGAGGACTCTTGAGGGGATTACACTCTGAAGCCCCACATGCAGCTGTCCAGTCCATTCCTCTGACGCCACACGAGATGGTAATCCCTGCACCCCCCTCGTCCTTTCCCTCCGACGCCCTGCATGCCCATCACTGCACACCGCAGCCTGGGACACGCTGGCTAGTGTTCACTTGACTATTTTAATTCCACTCTGACCTTTTCTGCCACAGGAAATTGTCCTGCACGAGCCGCCGTTTGCTCAGAGCCCACAAGTCTGCAGACTTAGGCACGCACCCTAATCGTAGTCTGTTCCCCCCTCCTTCCCCTCCAGGAAAGGTTAGGGTGAGGAAGGAACAGGGGAAGGAGTGAAAATCGAGAAAAAAGGAGATCCTTTTTTTTTTTAGCTCTGAAACTACTAACTGAAGGGGGTTCGTGTGTTTGTTTTTTCGCAATCCTTTAATTTGAGATGCTTCAGCTCGCTGAAGTGGCTTGCAGCAGAAAGGCTAACGAAGCACAATGAAGTGTGCCGAAAGACGTTTCAAGAGCTTCGCATTTAAAGAAGAAAAAAAACTTCGGTTTCATGACATTATCAACGAAAACAGTCGCCTAGCTCCTGCGTGTGGCCATGTTGCAGGCAAGCGTTTTCAGCCGTGTTGGCTCTTTTGTGCATGAAAACATGGTTCTTGGCTCCTTTTGTGAAATAACGCCTTTATTTTGTCGCCATCCGGGCATGTTTGTGTGGTTTGAGTTTCTGTTTAAATTCTTCTCCTTTTTCTTCCCCTAGCAAATTAAATGTCAGTCTTGGAATTATCGGGTTTCATTATTAATCTTGCGTTAAAGATTATATTTCTATTTTTGAAACATTAATGACAATAGCTTTCTATTCCTCTCCTGTAGATGACAGCACTGCTTCTGTGACACATTCTGTGACATTCGATCGATACTGCTGACACTGTTTTGATACGCTTCAAATGCATTCTAGCCTTTGACACATAATCAGTGGAAGCCACACTTTCCAACTCTAGTTTTGCAAACACGACTAAATATTTTCTGGTATATGAAGGCTAGTAAAGACGAAATATCACTTGTTGCATTTGATGTCTAGCATCCTCAAACATGGTGGGGTGGGGTAGGTAATTACCTCTAGCAAACATAAGTAATGAAGTAATTTCACTGGCAACGATCTTCAAGAGCACTAGTCAACTGAAATACTTTTCCCCTTTTCTGTACAATATGCTGGCATGTCAAATCTTTACTTGTTTCACCCCCTCCCCAAAAACACACACATAAAAACCTCTTCTATTTATATTTCCTACTAAATTTCTTGTTCTTCACTGTAGCTGTGTGTCACGTTTTGTTGTTGTTTTTGTTGTTGTTTTGCTTATGAGTGTTATGACGATCCCGGAGCGGTGTGTGACTTGCAGTACATAAGTATCATTGTACTATATAAAGATATGTAAACTGTATATCACAAACTGTATATCACAGCTCATAAAACTCTTTGAAAGTGGGCCTAAATAATCAGTCTACATCTACATTATTACTGTTGTTATTATTATTATTACAAAACTCGGGACTGCTTCGTGTAACTACTTATCGCGCCAATTGCAGAAGTGCCCAGCAGGGACACACACACACGCACGCACGCACGCACGCGCGCGCGCGCCTGCTACCGCCATCACAAACAGCGACAATAACAACACCGGTTTCAGGACGAAGGCACACTAATAATTTTAGACTACCGGCCGACATCGCCATCCACGCTGGATTCTTAATAGGACAAATGTGGATGCTTGTTCGTCGACCATATATGACCTCGTTCATGAAACAAGGACGCCGATTCGTCCTTTTAAAAAAAAGTACTAACCGATCCCGATTCAGGTTTATCCGGGAAGCTGTCTGGTCGCTTAATCACGGTAAATGAATCTATCAAATCTATCTGCATTCCCCTCAACCCGCCCTTCAATTTTTTTAATTCCAAACTGCACTGACACCAGAGATCGAGTTCGTGCCATGGTTTGACCCCCTTGTTGTGATAACTTTGCCCAGTCACCCAACTCTGACACTGCACGTTTCACCTTTCACGTTTTTACACGCTGGATCATGCAGTGTGGTGCTCCTCTACCGTCAACGCACACTCTCACGTGACCTTTGTCATTTGCTTGCAAACGTAATAACAGGCACAGGGTAGAGCGGCCCAGGAGAGCAGGCCAACTGCGCAGTTTGTCAGGCAGCTAGCACTTGGCATCATGTCTCCCGGGAAAAAGTAAAGGGGAAACAAGTCAATAAACAAATCAAAGGAAAACGTCAGCGGAAAATGTCAACTGAATCATGTCTTTGAAAATCCTCCCAGCAAAGCAAGGAAAAAATGTCAAAGGGGAAATGTCTTTTATTTTTTCATTTGACTTTTCTCCTGTAAAGTTTTCCTAACACGGTAAGAACACAACTCCGCGATGGAATTTAGCGATTGAGGAGGTTGATAAATGTACATCGATCAGTTTCAACAAGTGTGTTCTAGTAGGCATGAGTATTAGTTATTTGGGGGTATGGGGGTTGGCCCAGCTTAGAAGGATTTTTAAAACCTTTAACTGAAAGAGGCTTTTACGTATTATTTTTGTCGGGCTCCCTTACTTAACAGTTAACTAACATATAGTGGTCGAATCTACTGAGTGTGGAGGTAGAGTTGATTTGGTACCGACCACAACATTTTCACTGCAGTTTTTGACCTGGAACGCTTCTACAGCGACCGCATCGGTGATCTAGTGGTTAAAGCTTCCGAAGCGGGAGGTCGGTGGTTCGCGCCCTGGCAGAGTCATATGACTTAAAACTTGACGATCTAATAGCTGCCGTGCGTGCCACGACTGGCTGGCCCGGTGTCAGTGTTATGTGAATGGTTGGCCCGGTGTCAGTAGAGTGTGACTGGGTGGAACTAAAGCCTTTGTTGCGACAACAGTCCCACGTGTGGTGAGTAAACTTCTCTCAAGCAACGCCGTCCTGATACGCACTTCGTTTGAGGCGGGACGTTAAGCGGCAAGCCACCAAACAACACTTCTACGGATGAATGGCAACGGTCTCTTGTAACTGTTTCCTGTCACACTTGATGTACGCCGCAAAAGTGAACTAATTCGCAAAAGTTCTGATAGCTAACGAATTTTTAAAAATCTGTATTATAGAGACTGCCGAGTGAAGAAGGAGTGAGCTTATGATTTTCGACTCCTTTTCAAGCAATTAGTCGAAACTTTTTGTGACTTTCAGTGACTTATTTGTTACTATTCACTTTTCTTCTACGCTCCAATCCTGACTGCGTTTCACTTTTTTCTTGAACTTTTCTTCCAGCCTGTACATGCGTGTATGTTTACGTTCGTGCTAACGTTGGCAGAAATTTGCAGACACAAGACATGGTGTACGTGTGGGCAGGCGGATTTAGTGTAAGTCATTAGTGGATCCAGTCTCCTTGTCCTTGAGGGGTGGCAATCGTCACTCAACAGTGACGGTCGCTTTGCCAGGCCCAAAGCTCCAGATAGAAGTGATGAGCAGGAAGTTAGCTTTTGTCTAGTTGAGTGCATCTGATCACACCCAGCGCTCGGTTCCTTGCACACCTCACTGGTCCCCTTTACACACTACAAACCTTAGCAACCTCACTTCTGGCCTTCATTTTCTTTGTCTTGTCTTTAATCCTCTTCGATATTTCATCATCTTTCTGTATCGCTCTAAGAAGTATTTCTGATTTATGGAAAGAAAGAAAGAAAGAAAGAAAGAAAGAAAGAAAGAAAGAAAGAAAGAAAGAAAGAAAGAAAGAAAGAAAGAAAAGTTGTCTGTTCTAGCCAGCCTAACTGGTGATAGGAGATGGTACAGATACTGAACGCGTGTGCTTGGATGAGTGCCCATGTATGTCACAAAAGAGTAACCCTGTTGGCGTCATACGAAACAAGCCCAATTTTCATGCAAAGACCTCCAAAAGATCGTGTTAACATCATCAACACTCTACAGACGTCGTTTTCGTCTTCCGTAACATCTTCTCAAGCCCGGGATTTGCAGAGCAACTCGGTGCACTGGAATATCATGTATCGCCAGGCCCAAATTTCCTCCGTTGTCAGTCCCTGCTGACCTCGGTTGCTCAGCGGTAATCCGTGCAGAAGACCTGGTATCCACGAGGAAACAAATCTCGGATCCTGACGCGCCAAAGTTCTGCTCCAGGGGATGCTCTGCGTGTTAATAGGAAGACAAGAGATTGACGTGGAATCAATTTTGTCGCCTCTGAAGCGCTGACATCTAATGACAACCGTGTCATGCTGTGCGATGAAATCGCTGACACACCGAACATAATTATTTTCTTTCTCGCTCGTTTCTGGACAAATGTATTTGAATATCGACAACCAGGCTCGTTACTGAAATCGCAACAGTCGTCAAGAAACCTTACTGAACGCTGAAAAAAAACCCAGACCAATGCGCACCCAGACAGCATGTGGTAAAACTTTTGAATTCAGATATATATATATATATTAACGAATGACAAACATTCAGTAGCAAAACAATTATCGACAAGCGGAGCCGGTTATTGATCCAGAAACATGTTTCTGTTGTGTGCTTTGTGCTGAAGAAGGGGTAATGCCCCGCAAAGTTGCCTTTGGTTTATAACCTTTTGTTTGGCCCAGCTGAATTGTTCACATCGCATCGTAAAAAAACATAGCAGTTGAAAAGGACTAAATAAAGAAAACAAATGAATCTCAGTAAAGAAATACTAAGGAAGAAACATTTTTGTTTTCGAAAGCTATAGAAGACAGAAAAAGAAGGAAAGTTATGGAAGAAAGATCAGTCAAGAGATTTCTAGCTAGTTGCCAGCCAGTTTCCTGATAACTAGCTGTGTTGCTCCGTTAAATTAGATTGCTCTGGGCAGAAACAGGACAAGACGTGATTGCACCATGTATACATTGTTTCACGCTGGGGTCAGCAGCTTAGGCCGCATCTTCTCTGTTGTGGATAACAGATGAATCAGTTAAATGAAATGCCACATGGAGGGATATTTAAAACAGATGGCAGTGGACTTTATTGTTAAAGGAGATAGCTGATTTTGCTGGTTTTATTGTTCTCTCTCTCCCTCTGGGCCTGAGTTCGTGTGTGCGTGTGTGCGTGTGAGTGTGTGTGTGTGCGGGGGGGGGAAATTATTGTGTGTGTGGTTTGTTTTAGAGGCATCAGGAGCCACGTTGCGTACCAGATATCCAGCAAACGGTCCGGGGATGAGATAAGAACTATTTTACATTATACAAAGCCATGCACGCAAATACGCACACAAGCTCCGACGGTGCACACACACACCCATAGACTGGAAGACGGAGAGAAAGAAAGAAGGAAAGAGCATGAAGCCTCAAGAGTTTTTTTTAGAGCAGAACAAGAAAACGACAGCGCAGTATCTGGTAAAAATCATAAAGCCATCAAATTGCAGTAAATAATGGAACCACAGCCCAGATCGATATGCTGTTGACATCTCCATCTCTTGGTCTTGCCCTCAACTCCAGATCCGTCCATTCTATCAGAAAGAGAGGCCAAATATCAAGAAGGTCTGTCCGAAATTTCCCATGCAGACGAGGCACCTTGTGGCCTGCCTCCTGCACATTCAGGAACTAATGGTTATCTGAGCAACGCTAGTGTTCCGCAGGGAGAATATGAGCTATAGATATGAACGATTAGATTGACGCACGGTCCCGAAAGATGCGACGCTTTTTTGTCTGAGCAGAAGCCATCAACAATTCAACGGCGCTCCGGGACATCTCGGATCTCGAGGGGCAGGACAGTGTGACATCTTCCAGCCTCCAGAACAAGCTGCACTGGCCAGCACGCAGATGTTTGTTGCACGTGCATGATAAGAAAAGACAGTCGGATGCACAGCGAACACCTCGGGAGTGACTAAATTCGTCAAAGCTCACAAAGGCATCCTTAACAGCCTCTAAAACCTTGCGAGAGACACCTCACATTCCCTGCCGTCTGTTCCCACCATAAGTCGCTCACACGTTCAGGTTCATGCATCTCTTAGTGCGACCATAGATGTTGCGATGTTGGTGTCCCCTAAAGCAAACGAACGCATTACGAACATTACGAAAAAGTAATAGGCAGTTCGCAAAACTGAGTGTTTTCGCAAAGCGGCAAAGCGCGCAAATATCGCTAAGATGCCCATTTCCACTGCAAAGATTTCGCCTTCATCCGATTCCGATTGATCTCTTTAACTGCACAAACGTCCGTGCGTGCACTCAGAAAAAAGCACGAGCACACACACACACACACACACCTCATCCACACACACACATCCTCTTTCTCTCTCTCTCTCACCTCCTTTTCTCCAATTTCAAGATCATTCGGGGGGGGGGGGTTCGGGGGCGGGGGGTATCCTTTAAATATACAACGGGGTGGGGGGGGAGGGCCCTGAAATATAAAACGGAAATGACACACGAAAAACAGCTTTAACGAGATTTCACGGGTTAGAGCTTTGTTCGTCGCACCCACAGTAAGGCGAAAGAGAAAACCAACCTGCTACCCAGCCTCTTCACAGGCTCCAGGCCAAGACGTGCTCCCCTCCATTTCTCCGGACACGAAGCGACAATTCTGTTATGTGACATGAGCGCGCTTTCTGGGGTTGTCTCCCTTTATCTGCTGCCGGTGCAATCGCACTGCGAATGGAGCTGGCCAAAAATTAGGGTTTTGTGTTTTTCAAGTGTAAATAACTACCAACGCTTTTCTGAATGTAATAGTACCTGGAACGGTCCTTTCGCACGCGCCTGTCGACGTTTTGTTTTAGTAATATCAACGGTTCCAAAATACCATCACTAATAAAATAGTATTAATACCGGACTCCGTGTTTGTTTGTTTGTTTGTCCGTCCGTCTTTCAGTGTCAGTCAGTATGTTTTTATGTGCGTCTATCTGTTTTTCCATCTGTGTGTCTACATACATCTCCCTCTACCTGCACATGTCTTGACTGCCCGAATGCCAGCCGGCCTGTCGGTCTGTCTGTTCCAATCTGTTTTTGTATCTCTGGCATGTCGTCTCCTGCCTTTCAGTGCGTTTGTCTCTGCCTGCGCCCGTTTGTGTTTCTGTGCGTGGTATATCTCATTGTACTTCCATCTGGTGATTTATTTTGTGCTGTGTTGTCGTCGGCAGTTCATAAGCGCTCGTATCTGTTCATACCCAGCGTCATCCCAGCAAAACATAGAAGTATCTGTCCGGTTCGTATTATAGTATTGAAATGCGATACTAATATTTACACAACTAAGCTAGTTACATTATGACAGTAAAATGGAACACCGTCCACTGGCTTGTGAAATACTACAGCATAGCTGGGCAACAAAAACGGCACACACAATCGATGAAGATATTACCCTCCCACCCACCCACCCCCCAAAAAACCCACAGACTCTAACAAACAAAAACAAACAAAAAAGCCTGGCAGAAACCTTCATTCTTCAGGAAAATGCTCGGGTAGTCGATCGCGCGCACGCCGATTGAAAAGCAGCCCCCGGCGAGAGAGTGTACATGATTGTGTTCGATCTGTGGACGTTATTGTGTTCGATATGTCGTTAATAATCCCACGATGTTCGCGCCTGCGCCGGCCATCTGAGTGGAACAACGAAGCTCCCCGGTGAGAAACCGGACAAACCACCAACCAGGCGTTGCAACAGTGCTAGGCAACTGAGCGACCTCGAGGATAACACTAACGATTGTTAAGGGAAAATAAACACTTCTCCCTCTACTTTTTCCATCCACTGCTTGTGTTTCTTCCCTTCATTTGCCTGTCTCTCTCTCTCCATATGTACTTATTCCACCCATTTTCTCTTCCCTTTCTCGTGCCCTGACATCGCCCCTCTCGTTCAAATTGTTTATTGCGACACAAGTTGACTAAAGTCCCACAAGAATAAAACCTAGGGCAAAGTAGGGTAACAGTATCTGGACAGACTTTTGAAACTATCTCGGGTAATCCCGTTTGGCTGGGCACTAGCATATCTGTTTTAACCGTGGATCATGAGCAGTTCATGAGACAAGAGAGAGAGAGAGCAGGTGAAAGAGTAGGGCAGGGCGGGGGTTGGGGCAGAAATACGAAGTCACCGTGCTTCCAGACAGAAGGCGTGTCGGTCTTGCAGGGACAGAGAGGCCATTAATTTGCGGCACCTGAGACGGCGCGTGGCGTGCCGAGACAGCTGCAGGCTTCCACAGACCGTAGAGATGACGGCGGCATCTGGAGAATGACAGAAGAGCACACACCACCACCAGCAATGTCCTGACACGCGCTCCCTCTTCGGGACAACATAGATGCATAGATGCAGACGCTTTACTTCATTGTCCTAAACTGTCAGCGGCTGTAGAATTCACCTGCCTCCTGCTGTTTGGCATGCTAGTCCCCGAGACAGTCTTACTTTCCTCCACACAAATGGCAAGCAGACACGGCACTGTCCCAACAGTCCTGACGACCGCCAAGCCTGGCGTTCATGGGATGGCGCTAGACTTTACGAAAATGCGTACACCACACGCACAGCCTGGGAAAAAATGCGTGAAACTTAGATTCTTTACGTGGCATCAGAAATGATGTCAATATTATAGCTTATTGAATAGTCACACGTTTTACAGAAAATAACTAAATGAAACAGGCTAAAGCTCGGGAAATAGTTTTGTTTTGGCTAATAAGAACTATAGTTTGATTCAAAAGTGTTGTACAGCGACCTATGTAAGTAAACTATGGCTGGGAAACCACTCAACTTCTTTTAAGTATGCCTTACGCAGTGTAACAAAGGAAATGCGTCAAATAAGCAAAAATGTGGGTTAACGCGATCCATGGTGTCCACCTGTTATAAATTGGGCATAGCACCTATAAAATACAACAGTTGTAATTTCAGCCATGATTGCAACGACTGTTGTATTACCTTCAGTACACCGGAAGTATGGTGTACTGAAGCAGTTTTGCATGGCGGCTTCGCTCAGACTGCACAGCACCAAACGACAGTTTCACTACGAGCACCCCAGAGCACCCCAGAGCAACCCAGAGCGCCGTTTGCGATGAAGTCAGAAAAACTGACGTTTAGCCTCCACCCGACATCATATATTATACCTCACAGCGTCAGACACAACAAAACGCGGAACTAAGTCCCCATTTTTTAAAACTAAGAACTAAAAGTCTCCCAGAAATAAAGCTGTGGGTGGAATAAATTCAGTATTGTTGTTCTTTTATATCTAATTCGATTACTGTCATGAGAGGATTCAGGAAGCCAGGTATTTTTATACTGGGGCACCTGTTCATCGCCCGGTCCACGAGACACCGAGGAAGAAAACCCTCAGGTTTCTGAAATTACTCGCAGAAAGCTATGCTACGCACGAGGCCACGATTCCGAATGTTCTTTCTGCTGTTTATCAAGCCACAAGAGAATTACGCGAACAAGGCGATCGATTCAACATACTACAATTGTGGTTTCACTCGATAAGCCTCACGCCAGGTTTTGACGGCAAAAGACTCCGCGAACGACATGAACATTTTCCACCGGGAAAACAATTATCCGTCCTTAGTGCTGACACGTCCAAACACTTGCAAGCA
Organism: Lanistes nyassanus; assembly: GCA_004794575.1. NCBI lineage: Eukaryota > Metazoa > Mollusca > Gastropoda > Architaenioglossa > Ampullariidae > Lanistes > Lanistes nyassanus. Next base: position 432,390 of record SMGT01014164.1, read on the forward strand.
GAGGTCAATAAGTGAGGCAATTTTTCCCCACAAGATTTTTTATCACAAATTGCATGGCTTTAACAAATCACAGTAACACCAAGCATGCGCATTGGAGAGATCAACCACGGAACGCAGCCTCGAGGCCCTGTGCCCTTCACCCGGGACTGCTTTGCAAAGAAGTTTAGCGAATGTCACAAAGCTAATCTATGTTTCAGGAAAGAGAATCTACGGAAATCCCCCCCCCCCCAAAAAAAAATCTACGTTTTCTCTTCCCCTTCCTCTTTTTATTTCTGTTTCTCTCTGTCCCTCTCAAATCTCTGCATCCCTGTACACCACCTTTTCTGTTTCCCTCCCTCCCTCCCTCTCTCCCTCTCCCTCCCTCTCTCTCTCTCTCCCTCTCTCTCTCTCTCTCTCGTGTCGTCTGTCTGTAGCGAACCCCTTTGCTCTGACGGTTCCACTTCTGAGGTGAAAAGAAGTCCGGTTTATTTGTCCCGACCACGATTTCCATTTCAGAAGCTGGCTGTAATGTGACAAGAGTGCCCTTGGCAAGCGAAATGAAAATGGAACTCAATAAAGGAATCATAGAAAGGCCACTAATAAATCATGAAGGGTTTCGTAGTCTCCTGCAATGGTCTGATATTGTGAGCCGAGCGGTCAGCTTGTTTTGCTCTCTTTCCCTCCCCCTCATCCGCCTGCTCCACCCCCCTCTCTCTCTCTCTTTGGGTGGGCGCGCGTGTATTGTTGTGCGTGCTGGTTTACGGCATCAACAGAAACGTAATAGTCAGTCCATAGTAATCCCTAAAGAAACAGTTCGTCACACAGTTTTGTTTTTTAAATCAGGAAAAACAAAAATATCTGTCGATGTTTCGTCCACCCAGAGGCAGTGCCACGCACCGGCAATGCATGTAGTTAGCATTTCTTCATACAAACGCAATCCACTCTCCCCTCGTCTCCCACCCCACCCTCAGTCCATAACGGACTGTTGTTTTTTGTTTGTGGTATCAACAAATTTCTTTTTCTGATTATTTCTGTGCGTGTCGCACGCGCGAACGACGAACACAAGACCGCGAGCGAGCAGATCAACACGTGCTTCGCGCTGCACCTGCTCCTACAGGTGCTTTTATCCCCCCGTGATGTTCTTGTTCCCTTGAACAGCGACAACAGGAGGAGGACAAGGAGGAGAGGCAGCGTTGGTTAAAAGCAGAACTAAACAAGAATCTGTAGCGTTGGTAGTAAAAATAACAACAGCAGTCGTGCTCAGAAACGACGATGACGACGACGACGATGACAGATGACGACGACGATGATGTTTCACCGTCTGCATCTCCATCAGCGGTCAGCCAGCCTGCTCTCTCAGCATCCAACTCCCAGCGCTACCTACCCCCAGCCTCGTTCTGCCGGCAACGCCTAGGAATCCCAGGTCACGTGACGATGACGTCGAGTCCCCACGCCCCCACCCCCCCACCCCCCCAGCTGGACGCAGTACGGTGCTGATGGCTGATGGCGCTGCACGGCGCTCCGACCAGGCTGTTCGTCCATTACGCGTATTGTCATTTGTCTGTATTGTGTTTTCGGTCCAGCTCTCTGCTCTTAGGCCGTCGCCCCAGGCAACGGCCATCAATAAATTGTATTCGGCCACTGCGGGTTCCCAGCGGACTGGTATTTTTATCTGTATTCCTATCCAAGCCTGTGCCCTAAAGGGAGCTTACCGTACCTAAACACGTAGCAAAGAGAGGGCCGAAAGAAAGGAACTTGGCAGATCCTCAAAAAAGATCTGCCCGCCCTTTCTTTATAACGGCGCTAACGGCGCTAACGGCGCAGATCTTTTTTGAGGATCTGCCAAGTTCCTTTCTTTCGGCCCTCTCTTTGCTACGTGTTTAGGTACGGTAAGCTCCCTTTAGGGCACAGGCGTCTGCATACGGCTATGTGTGAGCGCTGCCAGTACCTTTGTTGGAGTTATCTTTCGATAATTTAAGCGCTCTGTCCTCATTTGTTGTTTATTAATTATATGTATTCCTATCCGTTTATCTTTTTTCTCCCCCTTATTACAGTGTGAGATCATCTTTCGTTTTCACGGCAGAAAACAGCGAGAGAGACAGCTTCACATAACGCTGTGTTACAGATCTCTTGTTCATTTTTGTTTCTTAAAGTCAGACATGTGACAACTCCTTACGTCAAGTTTCTTGGTGAGGGTCACCAGTGCTTCAGCCATCGCACCGCGAGCGCCCACCGAGTGAAACATAGACGATATAGTCTGGGTAGCGAGACGATATACTCTAGGTAGCAAGACGATATAGTCTAGGCAGCAAGACGATATAGTCTAGGTAGCGAGACGATATAGTCTAGGTAGCAAGACGATATAGTCTAGGTAGCAAGACGATATAGTCTAGGTAGCAAGACGATATAGTCTAGGTAGCAAGACGATATAGTCTAGGTAGCAAGACGATATAGTCTAGGTAGCGAGACGATATAGTCTAGGTAGCGAGACGATATAGTCTAGGTAGCGAGACGATATAGTCTAGGTAGCAAGACGATATAGTCTAGGTAGCAAGACGATATAGTCTAGGTAGCAAGACGATATAGTCTAGGTAGCAAGACGATATAGTCTAGGTAGCAAGACTTGCTACTGCAACATAAGTGCTTAGTTTTATCGAGTGAAATTCTTTTTTTTTTTTAAGAAAACAAGAACATTTTATGCACTCTGGAAGCCAGCATCGTTGACGTTTCAGAACTGATTTATGGTTCAGATAGCTTCCAGTCAGAGGCATCAAATGTGAAGTATCACTTAATCGCAATAAAAATGTGAAAACAAACCATGCCCGCTTCTACGTTAGATTTGCATCTTATTTTCTTAAGGACCTTCGATCTATTCGCTTGCCGAGGCGGTTAGCCCCCAGAGATATCGTCTATAGAACGTCTCGAGATAAATCTGACGGCAGGATAAGGTGACGTCACACTGATTTCCCTCGCCAGAAGCTATGGTGACGCTCGATCAAAACAAACAGGGTTGGCAAACAGTGGAGGACACACCCGACAAACCTTTTCATTTACAGATAACCAGGGGCTGGCGTGCAGTGTGTCCTCCACTGATTCTTACAACAGTAAGTTGTAGTGGATGAAGAAGAAGGACTGATGATGATGATGATGATGATGATGATGATGATGATGATGATGATGATGATGATGATGATGATGATGATGGTGATGATGATGATGATGATGATGATGATGATGATGATGATGATGATGATGATGATGACAAGTCTCACTGCGCAATCATCATTTTGCGCGATATATATGTATTCCCTCTTTGCGTAGACGCAGATATTCACGCAGTCTTTAGCACTCCATTTTGCAGTCTTCTTGGGTTTCATAGAGCCACAATCAGCACACTGCTGACTAAGCGTCACGTTGCTGCTGCAGATTTAGCTCTGTAGCATTTCATTAGCGAATAGTAGAGCTTGTGAACTCAGAACGTTTGTTGCGGATCACGTGGTATCTACGGTTCACGCAGCATTGATTTTCATACAGCAAATTAAGCGCCGTTAGGAACTCTCATCGGGGATGCTAGATGACACGGCTGGGATTTAACGGACTGGAACTGCCGTAATCACTTGTACTGTGTGGGAGAAAACAGGGCGGTTTGTGGTGTGTCTTATGAATTATCCTGCACGACACCCGTCGCCACCCGTCGGTACTGCTCGCAAACTTGTTCATTTACACTGCGAACAGCTCTGGACGTAAGGTCTCCTGTTATTATATTTTAAACATACCTTTCACTGTCTTTAGTCATGAATATAAATCGTTATGTAATTATATTGTAACCATGTCTTACATCGCAATTAGAAATGCACATAAACCGCTTTGTAATTAATGGTGGACAAACCCTGTTCTGTAATTAGTTATTCAGATAAACTGCAGTGTAATGCCAATGTAAACATAGCTCGCAATGTAGTTGTGCACATAAGCTGCATTGCAATTAATAGTATACATAACCTTGTATGTATATATTGTGTACATTGTACTTTTATATTTTTCTCCTTCCCTGTCCCGTGACTGCTCTGTTTTGTCTGTTTCTCAGCGAGGTCTGGATGCTACGCTGAAAAATCTCCAGTTATTATCATTATTATTATATAAATAAAGTGCATTGTACTTATAAATGAAATCACATTACACCGTACTAATACATTCTAATAAACTATGTGCACGAATTTCGTAGTTAGTTGAGTACATAACTACACAGTACCAGCACGCCAGGCATATTAACATAGGAAGTGGGCTATGAAGTTCAAAATGCTGGTATTGCTTGTACGACTACATTTAGTATCAGTACAGCCATATTTATTCTGTGTGAAACAGATGCAAGCTTAAAAAGTACTTATTGGTGCCACGGCCCTTAGTGCAGATTATGTTTACCTAAAGTAGTCAAGATGGACGGAGAGATGAAAAACGTTTATTATTGCAGGCACTTCGAGAAATCTTTTGTTGTGCACTGCCTTTAAAACCGTATTTAACAATGAAAAAAAATAAAACCTCATTCTAGAGGGACATCTGAAAAGAGAGACTCAGAGAAAGAAAACACAGGTAAGATTTCGATATCTTGCCCATAACCACAATAATTTTGGGGCTGGACATCAGCGCTTGAAAATGGTCGCCCTTAAGGCACGGTATCTTATTACTGTTTGCGGAGGTACACACCAGCAAGCGAGACAGAGATAGAGATAGAGATAGAGATAGAGAAAGAGACAGAACTCGAGAGAACGTAGGGTGTGAGAGGCGGAGAATAAGGAGCTAGGACAGAAAAATCAAATAGAAAACACCTTTATCATGAGCTGTTACTCAGAAAGCGACGAATAGAGATCCTCGAAAAGAAGGGGAAAAAGGAGGACAGACAGACAGGCAGGCAGGCAGGAAGGAACGACAAAAGGAAGGAAGGGAGGGATGGACGCAGAGACGGAAAGATCTTTTCAAAGTTGATACTGTTAATGTCTTCATTGTCCACATCCGTTGCCCACCTTCGACGGATGCTGGATTCAGCTTTTTAGAGTTGCCTGAGACACACAGTGAAAAAGTGCACGGGCAATGGTTTAAAGAACCGCGTGTTTATTTCTGCCGACCAGACACTAGACTTAAAAGACCAGCCACACAACCTGTGTGCGCCGACGCTGGTTTCAGGTTTAGACGAGGGAACGCTCGTTTATATAGACCCGCACGTATCCGCACCCAGGACCACTCACCACTCTTAAAGAGACACGCACGCGCGCACGCACATACACTCACATTCGCGAGCTTACGCACACACAAACATATGCACGTTTGGATATTCATGCGCGCAAATAGGAACCCATAAGACTCACATGCACGTGAACACACACCCACACACCCACCCACCTACACACACACACACACACAACTCTCTCTCCCTCGCTCTCGACCGCTGACGCACCCAGCGCGTACTGTACTAGCTCACTGAAAATCATTGGTAGTCTGAGAATGTCGGACACCGCAGTTTGGCTAGATACAGAATAATGTGGGCACGTTGAATATACAGCACCATCTGCCCACACAGGTGACGCACCCTCTTGTTCCGAACACCTGACTCCTACTGCCTGGCTTACAAAACCAAAGGCCTGCGTCCCGCGCTGCTAAGCAATTAAAAGAGAAGCAGAAAATTATGCTGGCTATTTCACGTTCCTATTGGTGGTTCCAGAACATGCGACGGTCAGCAATCGTATTGGTACTTTCAGAACATCAAAGACTCAGCAGGGAGGGAAAAGAAAGGAAGAAAGAAAGAAAGAGGTACTGAAAAAATAAACGGGAAAAAAGAGAAAGGGAGGGATGGATGAAAATGACAAAGCGTAACACACAACATAATTTAACAAAATACTTTGTAAAACGGACTTAAGAAAACATTTATTTTGTGGCACTCGTGAAGAGACGTCTGCCATTTGTGTGTGCACTTGCTTCCGTATCTTCGGGAGTTTGAGGATGGGTGCAATTGCTTTCATATACATGTTTGTGAGTTGGTGTATGTGCGTGTACGCACGTGCTTGACAGACAGAAAGAAGGAGGGAGAGATAAAAATTCTTCTTTCGAAGATCTTAATCGCGGACTACAGCCAGCAGCCGCGCAAAACAGTCTCGCTCGTAAAGGGACACTACTGCGGATGGCGCCCGGCGCGCGTGCAGCTCCAGATAAGGACAAAGAGCAGGCGTGGGTACTTACAGATAGTGTACAGCATTCCGTCCAGGGCGAAGGTAGCACTCTTGCACTTCTTGATGTGTTTGTGTGGGGGATGCTGATGACTTTCCGCCATCCTTGTTCCGGAACTGAACACGACACTACTCACGCTTTTGGTCTCTTCGTCCTCTGTGCGATAATCCAGAGCAGAAGATGGGGGAGAAGGGGGGGAAATTGTATTTTAAAGGGTGCAACCAAGTGCGTAGCTTCCACAGACACGAGTGCAAACAGCGATGAGGCAGAAGGAAAACGTGATCTCAAATACCATCAAAGCGAAGAGTCGCATGACCATGAACACGAGTTTCGCGAGGCAATAGTCGAAGTTCTATTTCCGATCCTTTGAGCACACGTGAAAGTAACTCCTAGCAAATCTGTGACCAAATGGGGGCAAAAATAGGTCTCTAATACGGATTGATCGGTCACAGAAAAGGATTTCTTGTCAGAGCCTATTCCTGCAGAGAAATGCCCCAGCATTTCAGCGAGGGGACCCTGGACAAAGTCGTTTCATTATTAATAACACTTTAGAGCAATTCCCAAATGATCGATCTGGTTAATGTTTTCCCTTGAATTTTAGATCGATCGGTCTTGGGAATCAGTGATGCACTGCAACATCAGCGTGGATTACAAGACGCAGCCAGAGGTCTCAGTGCAACCTGTTTCCAAATTGAAGCTATTCTGTTCGTGCACAGCCTCGACGCGACACTTGCTGTTAAAAACAGATGAACGTTGCTGCTTCTTGATCGAAAGATCAGGGCAGGTCAGCGAGGATGGGAATGCGTTCTGTTTGCTAGGTGACAGTCTTTTTAATATCCGGGGAGTCGGCACGTAAACTTGACAGGTCAGTTCTGAGCGTTGAAAGCCATCCCTTCTTGAAGCGTTCTCTTTGATAACGTGTCGCGCAGGTGTGGTTAGGCTGTTGGTGATCAACGATGACAACACCTGAGCGATAAATCGATCAGTCGGTCCGGCGATCACGCCCTGACAAGCTACCGCAGAGCTCGATCAGCAGAAAATGTTTGCACAGTTTCTCGATTAGGTATTGCAGAACAGACCTCAGGTGTAAGGAAGCAACTTTCTTCAATCACTTCTGTTACCCGGCACCAGACACAGCCGTCTTCCATCAACACAGGGAAGAGGCGGCACGACAGTTAGACATACCTGGTCAAGGTAGATCCCCAACAATATTTTCTGAAGCTCCCTATATTTTTCCAGCTGTCTTTATCGTGCCTTTATCCTCCCGTCCCCATGGCAAGGGCAGTTGAAGGTGTGCTGTCTATGCAAGACCTGAAGGGTTTGAAGGTATCTGAAAGCAACGACAGAAATGTTTACATCTAATGTTAATGTCCAATCTTCCCCAGGTCAGACCACATGGAGGCAGATATGATAAAGCACGTTTTGGCCCCAAAATAGCCAGCGACAGGCAGTGCGTCTAGTGTACCTATATACTTTGGACCAGAAGAATTCGCTTGGCTACGTCGGTCTCTTCGGCTTAATCTTTGATTCGGCATGCACATTTTGTCGTTGCTGTTATTGGGATAGAGCCTTAGTTTGCGCCATACACGCTACAACTGAGATACAGTGGAACGATTAATTTTATTAGAAGGCTAAACTTGAAGAAGATCTGGTCCAAAAACTAGAAGATCGCATGGTCCAAAAATTAAGATCCCTTGGTCCAGAAACTAAAAGATCTCGTGGTCCAAAAAAAAAAATATCGTGTCCTGAGAAATGACCTCTTCAAAGGTCAGCCTCTTAAGACGAAGGAAATAATCCTCTAGGCGCAAGCGCCAAAAGATTTGAAAATCATTTTTATTTTCTTTTAGTTCAAAACCAGTTTAAAAACGCTGATTGTTGCCCTCAGTTTCAAAAACAAACAAAATCAACTTCCGATGACCATTTCAGTTGAAATGTCAGCATTTTTGTGTCAGACAACAGCTTCTTGTGACTGAGAAATGAAAGTTTTGGCAAAATTCTTATGTACGAAGTTATCAAAAAAGCACTATATTTTCTAAGAATACACGCGAAGTTATAGGTCTATAGGCACAGGAGAATTCTAGCCAAGCGTCGGACTCCAGACATCCTACAGCCGGCTGTGTAACAGAGTATCAGGGTGTTTCATGTTTTTATTCTGCCAAAGCAAATTCCACGCTATTCGCCGTCCCGTCGCGACAGATAAGCTGGGAGAACAGCTAAACTGGGGGAGAAGCTAAATTGGGGAAAACAGCTAAACTGGGGGAAAAAAAAAGCTTTTCGACTTCATGAGGCGCGCCACATATCAAGACTCGATAAATCAATATGGGCGATGCCATCTTCTCTACGCCATGCTGATGGAGCCGTGACCCTAATGTTTGCTACTCAGGCAGAACAGTAAGTGGAACGGACCCGCCAGATCGAACACCAGCCAACGGTTAAAAATCTGCTTTAGCATCACCTTCAAAAGTAAACGTCCTCTGTAACAGTATACTTTAACTGGACTGTTAAGCGTCAAGTGGAACAGTAAGCCTCACCTGGAACAATCAGCATAAGTCAAAGCAGTCAGCTTCAAGTAGGTTGCCAAGCGTCAGCTGGAACCCTGCACGTCAACTGAAATAGTGTCAAATGCATCAGTAAGCATCAGTGGGAACACAAATTGTCACCTGGAATAATCACCTTAAGTTAAGGCAGTACGAGTCAACTAGGTCATTACACGTCAACAGAGCTGTAAACGTAAGCTGGCGCGCAAAGTGTCAAATGCATAAATAAACGTCAACTGGAACAGTTAGATTTGCAAACATCGTCTGGGCCTGTACGCATGAGTTGAAAAACCAAACGTCACCTATAAGTCGTAAGTTAGACCAACAAGCGTCTACTGGACGACTTGTCTAGGACAAAACTCAACTGTTACCACGACTTCCGGAAAAAAAGTTTTGGCTAGACTGAATATCAAATTTAGATAAGATACTAATCCGCAAGTCCCATGAAAGGAGAAGGGCTTTGATAAGTAATATAATGCCTAAACAATATGTTTCTAAATATTACAGTTTTTCAGCCCATAGTTTCAGCCGTAATAATGAATATATCAAGCACACAATTTAGCGTTCTTATACCTAGAGTGCAGTAGAGTTTAACATGCTGTCGGGAAATGAGGAAAGTTTGTAAAGGTCGCGTAGAGAAATAAAACGTGAAGTTGTACGGGGGGAAACTCACCTCTGTATACTGTACTGTCTCTAGTCAGAGCAGGTTGGGTTCGACCAAGAGCAGAGAGCGTTGCTGAACCCCAAGACACTCCGTGGCGATGTGTAGCCTGGTGTCGCGCGCGCTCCGTAAACACGGGCAGGCAGCAGCCAGAAACACAGCGACTGTTTTAATCAGTCACCAGAGCTGCGCTATCTACTGGGCAGGTGGCCGCACTGACATGGAATTTCGCTGCTGCAGCCACCACAACTACTGCTACTAAACTTGTTGCTGCAGCCACCGACGCTGTTACTGCTGCTGCTGTTGCTGAGCCCTGGCCGATCTTCTGCTGGCTTGCCGCAAAGCCACACCTTACAACAAACCGCACGCTACAGACAGCGGACTCTATAGCTCGGCTGCAGTCAACTGAGAAGAAATAATGGATCAAAGAGAGCTTGACATATGCAGTACGTCTACTCTCTTCCTTTCTCCTCTTTCTCCTGTCAGAATGTCATCGACGTGAGCGTTCACCGTTCCCCTTCGTCGAAATTTTTTTTAAATCGAGGACTTGAAGAAGAGGGAAATCCGATGTCAGCTGTCGTCTCCGCCTTCGCCATTATAATCATTGCCAAATGTTGTCATTGTCTCCGAGTTAGAGACGACAGTCATGGAGACAATAGTCACAACTGTTCTCGCTTACCTCTTTGCGAATTCTCTTACCTCCCTTCAGATTCTTGTAAACCAGACTTAATCCACAGTGTGTGTAAAGTCTGTGATAGCACCTTCTCTACACCAGCAATACCTACTCTGCTTGAAAATAGTTCTTTTCACGATACCGTGTTTACTACTGGCTCTTACCCAGTACAAACGATTTTGAGAGACTTCTTACATCGAGTCAGTTATTTCCGCTGTTTTCATTTCATAAGAACTATTCGCGCGGTAGATATTATGTTTCTTACATGGCGACCGCTCCACGAGTTTCAGTTCTTTGTCACCATCGATGTACTTGTTCTCTTGAAAACGGCAGTTAATAAAAAAATGTTTCTTGTGCTTTCATCCCGAAAACGATTGTTGTACTCTCTCCACAGTAACATTCAGGGAAGTGGAAAGGTGCGCGTATCTCGCGTAAATGCCGAGTTTTACGCGAGATCCCCGCTCGTTGTTCTCTCTTGCCGTACGCGTACATTTTCCAGCGATGATTCTTCTGGCAATATAGAGTTATATTTTCACAAAAGGAACACCGTTCAATTTGGTTTGGTTGGTTTGTCCCGTCTACGGAAGAGCCATATCAGGACCACATATGTGAATTTTCTTATAAGCACCGAAAATGTTACCTAATATTAACACAGGCACATCTCTATATATATACACTCTATACAATAATACATCATCAGCTTGATAGTCCACCAAATATGAAACATGTACAAGGACATTAAATTAGAAGAAGCTGAGACATTGTATTCTCTCAATGTTTTTAACTACGGATTTAACAAAATATTAAGAATAATGAGTGAAAAGGAACGAGATCCACATGCAATGTAATGCACGGACTAAATGCTAGTGCCATATGGCAGAAAAAAATTCACCAAACCAGCATGTAAAGTACACCTTCTGACCCCAGCTACATTACTCATAAATGGGAGCCGTCAGCTGAAAGCAAATTTCTAGAAAGAACGCAGACTATTGAACCAGAAGATGAGGAGCAAGAGATGAAAGAAGCGATAGCCATCAGACAGAGATAAAAGAGAATGGATAGCAGAGTGTAACCAGTGGACAACTCTGCAGTCGGTTAGAGTAGGAGGGAAAGGACATCAGTAGCTCCGGACTCGCTTCGTAGAACAAAACCGTCAGAACATTTTCTGCTGCTTTTTTATCGAAGGAAAGATTCACGTAAACAAACAAACAAACAACTGCAAAAATAAATAAATAAAAGTGCAAATTTTTAAAGCGTATTTTTAAATAGTAAGAATAATGCCCGATTTTAGAGAATACGTAAGTGATGGAAACCATTAATTTGTTCTTCCTATGATAAACTTCACGCACTGTAACACGTTAAGACGATTCTTACGTTATTTGCTGTTACTTATTAGTTTGTTTCTACCGCTTACACAACTCCCGCAATAGTGTGAATTTGAACAGCAGAAAGAATCCTTGCGAAAGTTGATAAACTGGCACCGAAAGTCAAACGTCAGCATGGTGACAATATTTGAGGATTTTTAGGTGTTTTAAGTATTTGATGCCGTAGGTGTGATTGATACCTTTGTGCCTTCGTTTCAAAATGTTTTTAAATTTAACCTCGGAATTATAGTAATTATTTTTTGTAATGGTAATTTTTGCTGCACAGTGAGATCATTTCTGTCAGCTTTCTTAACACAAGGGAGCCTACTCTGGCAACTTCCGTTCGTTTGCTCCCTGGGTGGTTTCTGTAACTGCTTTTGCTGTTGATTCCCACCCACGTGACGGTATATGACACTTCTTCTTTACTATTAGCGCTCTTTGATCATCGCGAAAAAAAATTCATTAACTTCCTCACTTGCTAAAATACCGACTAGAACGCAACATTGTCACTTTGTGGACGAACATTTTCATAGCAAGGTCAACGGACACGGTGATAAGGTCACCGGACTCCGGTGACGTCCAGAGTGAATTGCAAACGAATATTGGTAGGTAGACTGGCGTTAGATTTTACCGATTACTGTATCCCTAATCCTTTTGATCTTTATTAAACAGCCAGTCTGTTCCCTAGGGTGATCTTATCTGGGGCTGGCTTACTGGTCTTGTGTGTGGCACCACTTTGTGATGCGAGTGATGTGTTATCAGACCGTTTTTGTTTATCTGCATCAGCGCAGGCGTGCGTATTTGTGTGTGTGAAAGAGAAAAGGGGGGGGAGGTAGAGGGGCCAGGGCAGGCGAGAAAGGAAAGAGGACGTATGGACGATATTTTTGAGAGAGAAAATCCTCGTGTCAGACTGACTGAGATATCCGAACAGGAAATCCAGCAAGCCGGTGGGTCAAAACTGGAACACTGTACAGAATTGTCCTTGCGGTAATGCAGCCTAGACATCTGTATCTTACAGATATTCAGAATTACAAAAGCAAAGTATGTGACCAAAATCTACCGACATTTCAGACACTTTGCAATCCTTCCTCTTCTTGTCTTGTTTACTCTGGTAAGATAAGCCGCAAACGACAAACGTCAATAAACTCTGGGCCGGGTCTCGGCTCAAGGGGGTCAAGGCCAGTTAGTCGCTTTGAAAAAAGATGCTTCAGACTTCTTGTAAAAGTGCAAGCTAGTTATCTCTCCCAGGAACAACAAATGATGACAGATTTTCCGTTAGGACTCGCAGAAGTCTTAGCAGCGGAAGGCTGCTACAAAGGTTTAGCGTTAGGTTCGATTCCTACAGCGTGTTCGTCTTTATTTTTAACACCGTGCGCTGTTGCACATGCGCATGAACTTATATCATTTTTTGTGGGTGTCAAGGTGTGATAGGGATACGACCATTACTGAAGCGTTTCTGGGAAAATTCTTTATTCGATTTCAACTAACAGGTCGTGATTCTACGGCACAAGCAGAACGGACTTAAAATTCTTGTTAATCGCTTTAAACTAATGTCTTTCGACGAGGGTGTATGTTTTATTCTGACGTCAAATGACATCATCTGCAAGTGGTCTCTCCGAGAAAAAGAATCCGTGACCTGAAACCCTCGTGTGTGGGATACTGGTAAACTAGATTTCTGCTATGATGCATTCGAATGAAGAGATCCTTCACACGCAAACACGCACGCATGAACAAACGAACCAATGCACGTGCATGCGTACGCACAGACGCGGCCCTATTTTCTCTGTCAGCGTCTCATTCTCTCTCCAAGACTTGGTGGCAGCAGCCATAAAGGTGAAAATGTTCTAGCGATCCGATTTTCTCAAAACACCACATACTACAAGAGTACGTGGAAGAGGAGCGGAGGCTAAACTGCCGCCTCGTCGCATTTTTCCCATCGGGGAAAGGGAAACTGCAACCATCACAACACGTATTTCCGTACCAGCCGAGCAGCTGCGAGGTCCTGCCAGGTCCCAGACAGCTTTCCGTAGGACTGTGACGCCGTCTGACCTCTCTTTTACTTTCGCATCTGCTCTCTCCTGGTTCTATTCGTGAAAGAGTTCATTCGCGTACGTGCTCTCCCCTATCTCTACACTAGCTAGAAACGCTGTGGATGTCTCTGCTGATTCGGCCAAAACGCCAACACTACCGTTTCGCTGTTACAGCAAGGTCTACTTCTGTCCAGTTTGTGACTACATTTGTTACTGATGTAGCGAAAACAACCATACGTTTACTGTATTGTACAATAAGATGTTGTGTAGTTTATGACTGCATGTATATGTAACTGATGGTGGTAATACTAAAGCATTGGTTTTGCATGTTCATACAAGGTGGCTATTTTACTTTCGCATTTTATAACTTTATTTCATTTTATAAATGACGTAGCCAGTACGATCAAGCTTCTTACCCCACGCTTCATCAGCTAAAGGGCTGTAGTTTTTGTCCATTTCGAGAAGCTGCTATAGGCTTTTCACAAAGGCTGCTATATCCTGTTATTATTACGTTTCTGTTTATTGTGTAGCTTTTATCAATTCCTGTAGCGTTCCTGCTTGTTTCCTAATACGTATTGCAGCACAAAACAAACCTTATGTCAAATTCTCTTTATAACTGAGATTCATCGTTCCTTTGAGAGAGATAAAAGCAAACATACCACAGAAGTTTTTGTGGTTGGCCTTAAATGTTATGCAAACCTTAAGGTCCATTTTTCAATATTTCCTAATGGCGTGTTGGCAAACCACGAGGGGACGTCACTGGCTCTGCATTCTGAAAGTAGAATATTAATCATCCTTGTTGTTTTCCTCTATACGTCCATGGCAGACTATCTGCATCGCTGGGACTTCACTGCTGGTTGAAAGTGGTGAACATATCTCAGGAGAGCTTTCAGGTATCAGTTGCAACACGCGCGCTGTTGTCATTGAATTCTCGCACCCTGCGAGAGCGTGCGGGAGCGTGCGGGATTCCTGTCTTCCGGCCATCGTACTTCGCCTCCCCCTGACCGCTAGCATCACCACTCAAGGCAAAAGAAACATTATGGCTCAAAGAGGGAAGCCACTCCCTCAAAGTCCTCACCAGGTGTCCACGATGAATACCTGGTGTGAACCTTACCGTCCGGTACATTCTTATGACCGGATCACATGCTGCAACTAACCTAACGAAAAACATTGATGAAGAATTTTTCGAAGCGTCTGTTAAAAAAAATTATTTAAATTCGTCCTCCAAATGTCATCTACATGCGAATACCCACTAACAATTGCTCGTGAACGAGCTTTACTAGTATAAATTTTAAAAAACTTATGGGCAATTAAATATTTATTGAAATGAAACCTGAAAGCTAGCGGGTACATTATTTCTTTTACTTTCATTCAAGTTTATCAGGCCTTGTGATATTGGAATGGCAGTATGGTGATCTAAATATGCCGAGAAACTATCCACTCGTCTCCCAGAGACGTTCAGCAAAGTGAGGAGATTCCCATAGTAAGGATGTGGTGTGTGGGTGTGGGTGGGGGGAAGGGGTATTCCAGGAACGTATTTCAGACTTACACTTCTTATCTGCAAGAGAAACCAGTCGCTGAACGCTACTGCAAGTGGACAGGGCCCAATGGTACAAAAAAAAATGCTAGACAAGTCAACAGACAGAAAAACAGAGAGTTGCTGACTCGATCAATTATTGAAAAAAAAATCGCTAAACGGTAGGCAGACTCATACACAGGTGGACGGACAGACTGACTCTGAATAGACTGAATAGAGGAAGATTGTATTGTACAGTAATGCAGTAATTTACTGTTCTTGGTGTCCACCTTCCTACCTTCTTTTAAGAGATAACCAGTTAATCCTCAAAGCAAACACTCTGTAAAAGAGATTATCTTTAGCTTTGTAAACTAAAGACAGAAGTCTGACTTGGCTCATCCACCCGGGGAATTTATCCACAGACAATCAAGACAAAAGTTACCTCCCTGTCCGCTCTTCGCAACTCTCCGATCGCCACATATTCATTAGTTCTCTTGTGTTTAACTGAAACATGAATCAGCTCAAAATGTTTGCTTGTGAATCCCCCGCGAATGATATCTGATTTGAATACAAAACAGACTTTTTCGTAAACTGGGGAGACAAGATCGTGATTCATTGTGGCGACCTGAAGCAATATCATGTTTGCTCTCACGGAACTCTAATATGTTTTGGACATGCTCGACAGGCGGGCATGCAGGCAGGCAGAATGACTGACCAACAGAGAGACAACCTTTCCCAGTTTTATCCTGAACAATGCGTACTAGGTTATCATTGGTGCAGTATCCGAGGATCTAACGAGCGTTGCGAAGCAGCCTCCAGTCTAGGGTATGTGTGTTTATGTTACAACCTGTCCAGTCCTTCTAAAAGATGTGATCCAGCCAATAAGGATTTAGGTGCGCAAAGGGCAGAGGAACAGCAACTGAAATCAAATGATGTCGCCGCTCTTTCACTCCCAGGGTTAGTTACGGCGGCTCCACGTCCAACTGTTTGTTTTTTAAGCCTCCTGTTTTCCATGTTCTCGGGATTCTGCTTGACGACAAGTGAATTCTGGGTACAGTGAGCTAGCCCCGTCCTTGATAATAAGGTCTGACAGAGCAGATTATTAAAGGTTTAAAACTGAATCTCGTAAAACAGCGTATGATTGTCAGGGAACCGTTTCATCGGATTAGCCCAAATGGACGCGTGACATAAACCTGATGCCTTGAAAGGCTCCAGATCAATGGAATGTGACCGTTCAGTCCGCTCGATTATTATTCCCCGAACCCCATGGTGCTTGTAGCGTTCGGGGCTGTCATGTTTGCTGTGTTTTGGGGCTGTATGGTTCGAAAATTGAGACTGGGATGCGCGGGTGGTGGTTCAATGCTTTTCTTGTAAAGTTCTTGCAGCTGTGTCACGCAAAGAAGCGTTCAGAGGGACCAGAGCACCCACGCTTACTCAGAAAATGCATTTGAAGCATTTTTCTGTTATAAACATGTGCATACAAGCAAGCAGGTCCCCCCACACACACACGCACGCACGCACACCCGCGTACGCATTTTGTCAAGACAAATACACATATCGTATGTTAATTATGCATGCGTGTCCAAGTTCGAAAATGACTTGATGACTAAGACATGATAGCGCGGGAAATTGTGAACCTAAGCACGCCATAATCTTCGCACCTAACCCGCATCACTCCTGCATACTTCATTTATCCCACGCGTTCTAGCTACTCTGATATTCAGCTCCTAATATCACTCTATAACACCTAAACGTATGTCCAGTCATTTATTCGCAGACTGGGGAAGGTTTCAATAACACGTTATGGCGGACACGGTGTAAAAACAGAGGAACGATGTCGCCAAATTAATACAAAGCAACTAAAACGAAAAAGACACCACAGGCATGATGGGAATGTGTGTGTGTGCGCGCGCGCGTGTGTGTGTATACGTGTGCGTGTGCGTGTGCGTGGAGGGAGGGTAGGAGCAGAAGTGTTATTGGAACATATTCACTAGAGTTGCACCGTGGCACTCAGCCTCCAGTCAATTTTCCACATATTTACAATTACCTTAGAGAGTTTCGTGTAGCCGCCTGCCTAAACACAATGTTCCAGACAACGAAAAAATGAAACTTCTGTTAATTTCTCAATCCACCTACCAAAGCATTGTTTTCCGTTTATCTCTGTTCATCCACCACCGATAAATAAAAGTTCTGTCTATACCTGTATTCTGGACCCTATCTTGTCGAAGAGGCTACCAAAAGAGTTAAGATCCATCCACTCCGATCTATGCTCTCTCCTCACTGCGGAAAACTACTCATCACTCCGTTTGGACGTTCCACTCGTTCACGGCCTCTGCCTGCGATTGGTCAGTTTAGTTTAGCTCGCGATCCCTTGCTCATCTTCCCGTGTTCACTGGTGACAACATGCAAAAACACTCACACTGCACACACACACACACACCCGTGCAAGACAACACGCACTCACTAATCCACCCGCCCACAGTCGCACTCACCCGTGTGCTAAGGATCCCTTTGTATTGTAACCCCACTCCGAGAGGCCGAAAGCTTAAGGAATAAACTGTTTTTGTCTTGTCAATCCCACCCACCCACTCGCTCTCTCTCACTCACTTCCATGCAGGTCAACATGCTTGGAGTCACAAGTGACATCACGCCATATACACAACAGCAGATGAAGCAATGGGCACTGGTCCCTTATCTCTGCAGCTGGTTAAAAAATTTAAAAAATGTCTCCAAGAAGCACGACGACAAAAAACGATTTTCACTTAATGTTCGTAGTTACATTTTACAGAATTCTTTCCGCCAGGATTCCACAGCCTGGAATGAAAATGTGTCCATCATCATCCCTTTAGCGAACAAAATAAATGACGTCATCTCCATTTCGTGTTGAGCAGAAGATCAGAGAAAAAGTACTGGGGGTTGGGGGGGGTGGAAGTGGGTGTGGGAAGAGAAACGGGGGGTGCTCATCCAGTCCTCCTGCAGCCTTGACTTTATGATTGACATATCGTAAATCTGAGATTTAGCGAGAACAGGTGCAGATGACCTCGACGCTCATAGAGAGAGCCGCTTGGATGCCAATGTACTTTTGCGAAGTTTAACTTATATAAACATGGTAGCCCCTTTTAATTAAAAAGAAATACTCATAATGAAAAGAAAATGATTTTATTCTCCACATTCGTTAACCTTTATTCCTATGTTTTGTTTCAACACCACAAACTTTCCAGTGTCCTGCTCTCCAAGCTTTTGATGTCCCGTTGACAACGCGATGTATGAAGTGAACCAAACTTTAAACAGTGACAGTACAGAACTGTGTACAATGTGCATCTCTCCCCTCTTTCGCACCACAACCTACGAAAAAATAAATAAAGAAGAAAGTCCGACGGATTTCATATCAACTTTGGCTCCCGAAATATTAAAAGAAAAATTGTTGTTAGAAAAGTAGAGACTAAAAAAAAACGAGAGAAAAACTGAAAAGTTTAATGTTTTCTGAGTTAGAAGGCAGCATGATGGACAGAGCCTTATCGAGAGCAGCGCGAGCAGGCTGAGGGGTTCGACTCACAGCCACGAACTGTTAATTTCCGGAGGCTGTTGGAGAAAATAAAGGTGTCCAGAAACACTAAGACGGCGCCTCCAGTGTCAGCAGACTGCTCACACATGCACGGCTCGGTCGCCAGGCCAAAACGTGAATCTGTCCGAATGAGACAAGGGGAGTCTGCACTTAAGTGAATCAGGCTTGTCGTCTGCCATTTCGAAATACCGGCGCGCGGTTGCAAGAGGTACGGAATAGGCCACCGTTCTTCAGAACCCTTTTTAAATTTTATTTTTATTATTTTTTTTGTTACTTTTTCGGCCCTCACTCCTCATTATTACTTCATCTGATTTCCTTTATTACGTGTGTGTGACATTTACTTTTCAGGTCCCTGACATTTCTCATTCGCCTTTTTAACTTCCTTAGAGTGCTGGCTCTAATTTTGATATTCAGTGCTTCTGTAATAGATGCTTTTATCTACTACATGTTCCCTCGCGGACGTACGCAAAGAATCGAAGAATGAAGCCAGCGATAACTGAGGGATTTTTTAAAAAAAACTAGCGGTAAGATGTTGCCTCCTCTTTTCTTTGTGTGTTTCGATAGTTCTTTACACTTGTCATCGTCTATGGCTCTGTCGCTGTTTGTCTACCCATCCCTCTCGCCGTCCCTCCCTCACCCACCAAAACTACCTCCCTCCCTCCCTCCCTCCCTCCCTCCCTCACTCACTCACTCACTCACTCACTCACTCACTCACTCACTCACTCACTCCCCCTCCCTCACTCATTCCATCATTTACTCGCTTTATATAACACACACACACACACACACACACACACATTATAGTGCGTAAGAATGAATAAATGAGTTGCGTGCTCATCTGTCTGTGCACTCTGTTTACGTAGTTTGTTTTATCGAGGTTTTTTTCCTTCAAACCTATTGTAATACATTGAACATTGTAATGTTTGAGTTTAAAGTTCTGATCTGGTGTATAGTTTAGATTTGTCTCCCTTTTACACGTGCGGTGATAAGGTCATGAGGTTCCTCAGATAGTGGTTGCAGGTTACATAATGTCTTTCGCGTTCTGTCTGTATGCTTACTGCATACATTCACACCTATCTGTTGCATCTTATTCAAGTGGGTGAAGATATGTATGTATGTATGTATGTATGTATGTATGTATGTATGTATGTATGTATGTATGTATGTATTTACTCTTTCTCCTACGTCTCTTTCTCTCTCTCTCTCTCTCACAAACACACACACATAGTCTCTCCCATATGATAATGTACTTTATTAAGTTTACTCACAGCGGCAGAACATAAAAACAGCTATTCTTTCAGCTCCCTTCAGCTCATCTTTTTAGAGTTTTTGAGTTCTGTTCTGTCTACAAAGCTTGTGGCCCTCATGAAATCACATGAAGCATTCGTGGACGCATCTTCAGAATACAATGCCTATCCATGTCTTATCAGACACCCTCTGAGAGGTTGCATGGTCTCCAATTTATTAGACAAACTAAAATGGTTGCAGCATCTCCATCTTAGACAAACTGAGAGGCTGTAGTGTCTCCATCCTAACAAATCCAACAAAGTCTGAGAGAATGAAGTTTATCAGTACTTCATAAGATACTCTGAAAAATGCAATGGCTTCATCTTTAACACATTCGACAGACTTGGCAAATGCATTGTCAGTATCCTTACCTTATTTGATTGACTCTGAGAGAATGCATTGTCTCCCTCCTTACACGGGCAAAGTCATTATATCCGTGCTACCACATTAGACAGATTCTGAAATATCCAGTGTCTCCATCCCTAATTCATTAAAGAGACTGAGAAAATGCAGTGTCCTTCCCTCGTTAGACTCTGAAAGAATGCAGTTTCTCTAATCGTACGCTATTAGACAGACTCCGAGTTGCATTCGTCCATCTACGAGCATCCAAGAGTGAACCACGCTCATGGCCAGAACCTCAATCGATCTTTTCACCTGGCCAGCCGCACAGGACCTCCTCCGAAAGGTTCCGTCATTGTTGAAAGGTATGAAAATGACTGTCTGAGGGTCGATACTCACGTACCGTGCAATGTTTCTATGGAGGCGTCTTGAGTTATTTGCTCTGTGGATTTCATCTGACAGTAGGTAAGCATTCTCTACGCAATATAAAACTTAACCTATTGCTAAATATTTAGGTACGCGTTCCCGGTTGCGTGTGTAGTTACATGTGTGTCTGCACGGTGACAATTTTGTTTACGCTGCATTGTAGTTGCTTACACTTTAAATTTTGTATTCACAAAAGAATATCCGTTTGCACCGACTTCTCTTCGTGTTCATAAAAGAAAAGATAATGTGATGATCTTATTTTGCCGGACGAATGAATGAACTAATTCACTGCACGTCGCGTCAACGTGAAATTGAGGAGCTTATCCTCTACAAGAACAAGTTAATTGCATGTCAAGGTAATGTGCAATGGAGGAGCTTGCCCTGTGGCAATGATGTTTCATCTGTCCTCTCCGAATCGCTTGGGAAAATATCCACGTGACCGTTGTGCGCTGACCAGAGCCGTGCTGTGTTCACGTTTATCCATCAACCATGTAAAGACTTGAGGTTCGCTCCCACTCCACCTCCTAGCTTCCTCTCCCGCAATGACGGAGACAAACTGCTTTTTCTTCTCGTCCTGTCCCTGGACGCAAATCAAGTGATCTCGAGTTTCTCGGAAAACTATCTCTCGCCTTTCTTTAAGTCACAGTTCGATATTTTAAAAGAGTCACAGAGGAAGAACACGGGGGTCCACGCCTCCACCCCCTCCGCCACGCAAGCGCCCCGGGGAGTATTAATAAATTCTTCTCCAGTGAAACATCCTGGTGGGTGCTATTCATCGCCCACCTCGGACAACTGCAGTGTCGGTCCGTGCGCTGTTGGATGTGCTTCTTGCAGCTGAAGTGGCCATATTTAAGTGATCTCTTACATAAAACGTTGTTGATGTAATGTTTGCTACAAAACTATCTCTTCCCACCTCCATCCCTTTCCGTTCCCTCCTGGTTATGTGTTTGAGAGAGAATCACACAAAACTGAAAGACAGGGAGAAAGAGATCAAGAGTAAGAAAAGAAGAGAGGGTGAGGACAGAACTACACAATGATGCCAAGACGAAAATGTCGGAAACACTGGGGATAAAGATATTTGGAAGAAACCCGTGAGGTTAAGACAGCCAGGTATCTATCGACAATCCATCTATCCCGCCAAAACCATCCTTGCAGGAACCTGTTCCATCACTCGCTTAATTACTTGTCAGCAAACTTCCTTGCAGTAACATGACTGTAAATCCACCACCTTACTCCACTCCCACCCCCATCACCAAAAACACCCTCACACGTACCAAAATAAGAAGTTTGGAAACTAAAATCCACAGGATATTGCTACAGCTCTGCGCAAGCCCGGGCGCTAGATGAGATCAGCGCTGTTACGCTCCTCGTAACGGCGAACAATCTTTCCCTCGTCTAGCGCTGTCACAGGCACATCGACGTGAGCCGACGTCTGGCCCCGTCCGCCGACCAACACCACCACTGGCCTCCACGCAGCAACACGACTCCGGTGATTGCAGTGTCAGTTAACAACCTGTACTCAAGCCAGTTGTGCTGTCGCCTAAGGCTGAGAAGGCGTGATGCCTGGTGATGTTAATCCATTTCCTGCAAGTGCGGCATCGTTTAACGAGTGTACAGTCCTTTTTTGGTTTCTGTTTCTCTCGCTCCCCTACCCCCTACTCCCTCCCTCCCTCCCTCCCTCCCTCTCTCTCTCTCTCTCTCTCTCTCTGAGATAGGCAAACTGGGGCAATAAATCAACGGGGGGTATTTCCAATATTCATCATCATGTTTCTAGGACACTTCATCTCAGGATGTATAGTGGTTTCACCCACTTGGAAATGGCGTGTTTCCGCTGTTAGCCAGGACCGCGGAAGGAGGCAAGCAGTGCTTTGTAAACATGGCTGCCTAGCTGACATGAACGGAATCAGGTGAGTGAGTGAGTGAGTGAGTGAGTGAGTGAGTGAGTGAGTGAGTGAGTGAGTGAGTGAGTGAGTGAGTGAGTGAGTGAGTGAGTGAGTG
>SMGT01014164.1:455003-467518 GCA_004794575.1 Lanistes nyassanus
GGGTGACTTCTCAGTTGTAGCGGTGGAGGGGGGGGTGCTAGACGTGGTTTTATTTGTCCGGGAACAGTGCAAATCGAGCACTCATAAAATGTTTTCAATGCAAACAGCTCGCGCCGGTATGGTAATATGGTCTGGTGCGTGCGGCGCTTAACGACAGGAAGAGCTGAGACGGTGACATTCAGCATCCGATAATCAACAGTTTGGGACGATAGGAGTTCTTGGTATGTCCCTCCTTCCACCCACTTGCCACATGCTCGCTGTATCGTTCCCCGAACGTACGCCAAACGCATTGGTGAGTTTCACCAACACTTCGCGACCTGTTATCGGATCACTGAGAACCAGAGATCTACGAGATGCAGCACCAATGACCTACCACCAGGGATCGCTGAGGACAGGACAGAGCCACCCTGTCCACTGCCCTCGATTTCTGCCTATCGCCTGACAGTCCGCTGCATGTGGGGCTATTGGTACTGGCAAACATTTGGGACAATGACTCTGTCACCATTGACAAGTACCAGAAAGACAAGTTCTTTTATTCGGGCTTCGCTTAGTGATCCGTCAGCTAACCGTTCACTATATGAAGCTTTCGGGGGGGAAAAACCGCAAGAAATGCTGCATACAACAATATGTTTCCGGCAAACGTTTCAGTGCTTATTGATTTGAGGCCTGCTAACAAATTTTGTAGGAGGAGTTTCAAGTCTGATAGAGTTGGCAACCGCGTGTCATATCCTTCCATCGCGCCCCACAGGTTGTCTGACTTTGATGGCGTATCTATGTAACAGTGCCATTATGTGGTCCGTGATATGTTGCCAAGTTTGTTTTTGTAGTTCACTGCCCGCGAAAGTCTGGAAGATGCGTTATTACTTCCTACGTAAATTTAATAACACAGAACACTGACAGGAAAATGAGTGCATCTATTTTCAGCCTCTGTCACCATCACCTACCCTTTATACCACCTACCCGCCACCACTACTTCTAGCAAGAAGCTCGTCTATAGCTACAGTCAGATATGTGATGAAAAAAATCGAAAAATCGTCATTCATTTAAATTCACATCAGTCATTTCGTCATGTATCAGGGTTTATTTGCATAAAATACTCCAGTAATATCGTTCAATTTCTCTATCTCGATCGACAAAGAAGGACACGGGAAGTTTAAAAAAAAGAGAGAAGAAACACGAGAAAATGAAGATAACAGGAGAGATGAAAGAAAAACAAAGACATATAGATGGCTATGGAAAAAACGTAACCTATTTTCACGTAGAAAGATTTATATCTATATGACTTGATTTTCGCATTAGCATTAAGCGTTAACCTGTCTTGATGCTGATACGCTCAGATAGTGTATCAAAGGATACCGTCCAGCAAATTGTTTTAAGAAAGATTACGTGCGTGTCTAGCGACCCCTTCAGTACAAAGCTTTCCTGCATTTACAGAAGGAAAGAAAAAGAGAAAGGTCGTCTTTACAAAGATTTCTTTTATCTTAAAAAGTGAATCGACATTTGTATTATTATGATTCACGAGATCATGCAAAGTTCGGACTTTGATGTGAAACAGGATAAACGAAACCATTCAATTTCAGATTTTTCTGTCGTTACTGTCATCGTCGTCATTGTCGACGATATCATGGTTTTCAAGACCGCGTTAACGAAAGACATAAACAAATTTTGACTCTTATCACGCGGGTTCATCTGTATTCATTAACTGGCACCAGCTGGCGGTATAGTCCACCTTGATTCACTCATCACGGAGATGACCACGCGCGCCTTGCACACAGATCGATTGAGGCACACGTCATGTCAGCTTTATGTTATAGTATCTCAGAAATAATTAGTCACACTTCTTCCACACTCACACTTCTTCCAGAATGTCAGATTTCGAAGACAATTCATCAGTAAACTAAGACCGCTACTTCAGTCGACGCGCAGCTTCGCTGTCCACGTTCAGGGCCTTGTCGCAGGAGGAAGAACTGGGAAAGAACTTATTCTGGGGTAAAAACACTTACCAAACTTCTTTCCAACTTGTATTCACAACTTGGTTGGTTGGTTAGTTAGAAGGATTATTGGGGATGGGGTCCTATTACTAAGTTATGCACCGAAGAACCACCAGACTGATAGCTGCAGTAAGATGGCCAGTGTCAACAGGCAGTTTAATGTGCAGGGAGATGGCTGAACAGAGTTTGCAGGAAATTTGAACCAGCAACCTTACACCTGCTAGTCCTCAGTTCTACCAACTGAGCTATCCAGGCTCCCTGTATTCACAACTGTCGATCACAGGGCTTTATAAGCAAGCATTAACCGCTGAGCGCCGCGTGTCACAAACCGAACAAATTTATTGCGTCAGTGCACCCCGCGCCATCTGCAACAAGGGCGAGTTTTATAGAGGCGAGGAACGCAAGCGCTGCTAGGTCAGGACGTCAAAGTGGCTAGGGTGGACGAAAACGGTGTCTGAATCGAGATGAGGACATCGGCCGACCTCTCTGGGAGGCGTCACACTGTCCCAGTCACTTACTTTCACCTGCTGACCTTCTGTTGTGGTAAAGAGGACTCCAGACACGTCGGAACTTCTAGATTGTACACCTGCAACAGCCTACATCAATGAAATGCTTTCTTGCCGAACAGCTGTTTCTTCCCATAAATCTCTCCGAGAGTTATATCACGGTATCAAGGGCTGGCTGGTGCAGTTTCATTAATTCTCGAGAACGAGCAGCGCTGCGTAAATACGCCGTAGGGGGCGCCTTTGACATCATGAAGTCCCTAACACCTTTGCTTGGTTAACGGCCTGTAAGGTGTTTAGGTGTAGAAAAAGCAGGTACAAAAAGCAGTCACCCTAGCCCAGAAACATCCACCCAGACGTCTTGACATGCCACACCGAAATGTCTACCACGAAGCACCTACGCGTTACCCAGAAAATATAGATATGAGTGTAGCTATAGCCACAGGTATAGACACAGATACAAAGAAACAGACTCAGCATAAATATTCTGCCTTGAATTATCACTCCAACAGGAAATACTTGAAACGCTCGACATAACCGTATGCAGACGCATGCGACCAAGAGAGCTTACCGTACCCAAACACGTAGCAAAGAGAGGGCCGAAAGAAAGGGACCTGCCAGGTCCCTTTCTTTCCTTTCTTTCGTACTTTTTCGGACTCTTTTCGCCCGAGCTGCGAAGGGAACACGCAGGCAGTGCTTGGTTCACGTTGGAAACAATAGGAACGGACATCAGGTGCAAGGCTTTGTATGCAGCGAAGTCTGGAATAATTATAGTGCGTGTTTAAAAACATTACAAACATCCCAGCTCACACACGCACGCACGCACGCACGCACGCCGCAGTTTGGGAGCGAAACCCAAGGAGCAAACGGACGTCAGAACTGTGACTGAAACTGTATATGGCTGTAAACAAGACAAACATAACACATAACACCTGGAATGTATTCCACTGTCTTTGACGAGTATACATGTTCTTTATTTTAAAAAAATAGAGATAAGAATAAAACCTTCATGAGCAAGGAACAGTGAGATTGGAGACAAAAGATAAAGGGATCATCGCTTCTATACGCAGCCAGTCCGTTTTCTGAATTTGTGCACATAAAAGGTACTTCTCTGGGCATCCGTAGGTGTATTCGTGTGTGCGTCTGTCTGTCTGTCTGTCTGCCTGTGTTATGGCAGGCTTTAACACCATTTTCGTGTTGCTAAAACCATTCCTTCGACTGTGTCTGTACGTGCATACGTAATTCTGCTTGGTTTCTAATTAACCTCATCGTAACCTTAGCGTATTGTCCCGTGTATGAAGTTCTAAATCAGAGCTGAAAGCAACTGGTACTCTCCATCCTCAACTCACCTCCCCAAACACACCCACCCACCTCCTACCTGTTACTTTTCTTTATGTTATTTTAAGTAGACCGCTTCTCTTTTGTTCATGAAGAACACTTCGCTCTACCTTCTCTGGACTCAGCATTACCTCTTTTCTTATGTAAATAAAGCTATTAAAAACCCGAGGAAAAAACATTGCGCCATGTCGCTAATATATATTTACTATCTTCTTAAGTTCGTTGCCCGCAGATGATTTCAAGGAGCAGGTGTCAAGCACAAACAAATGCTCAGGTTCTGTGCCTTGTGTATCTGTTGTAAACCGCTGTATATTCTCCTCGATCGTTTGGTCTTAAAGAGAAAAAAAACCCCAACGAAATAAGCAAAGCAAAACAAAACCTACACATCGGTGTTGCTTTGAGATGGATAAAACTTAACCACCTCTTTGTTAAGTTCAGGTTCTGCCTGGAAGACTGTTGCATGGACTTTTGTTTCTCTGTTTGCAAAAGCGGTGGTAGGGTCAGCTGGTCATGTGTATTTTACGTATGTTTTCGTCTGTAGTATGGTGATCTGAACACATGCTACCCGCCCCAAGACGTACTTTTGACAACACGCTGCTGTGTATCTCTTATTTCCACGTTTAAATGCTGACATAAAATATGTTTGTATTAATGCTTGTCAGTTAAACCAGTCTATGGCACCTGACAGCAGGCTTGGCGTGTTTTAATCCTTAGCATAGCGTTACTTGGCATAACAATTCTTACTGCCACCAACCACCCTCGCCAACAATGAAAAAAGTTTCGTCATTCTAGCATTCTAGCATAAGAATTAATTTTTACAGTTTTAAACAAAGAATTTGAAAACTATTGAGTTTTTTATAACTGTAGAGGAGAAGCAGATGGCCGAATGGCTGGAGCCCTGGCTTCCGAGACTGAAGACGCAGCTTCGATACTCGCGTGCCGCACATTTCCCCCAGTCGACCAACGTGTGAATGGGTACCTGGGGGCTTGTGGGTCACAAAAGGTAAGGAAGGGAGGGAGAGAAAATGGGTACCCCTGTCACGATGCTGACCCAAAGAAAAATTGGGGTCTCATACACGCCCACTACCCTACGAAATAAAAACAGGTCACGAGAAAATCTTTACCTTTACCCTTATAACCTATGGACAAAGGTATCAAAATCTTTGTTGTACACAGTGTCTTCTGTTGTTTAATTATGCTGATTGCCAGACTACGTAACGGGTTTATTGGAAGGCATTAAATCCAATCTTTATGTCATGTTTTCAAAAATCTTTCAGCCGATTGCGTCATTCTAGAAGAAGCCGATTACATAATGTTGATTAAAAAAGCTTTCAAGCGGCATTTCCTGTGTTGGGTCAGGCATCAGGTGAGTTGGGTACCCACTGACACATTTCTATCTCATTCTTCCTAGAGCCCACCGGTGAAAGAAACAAACAATTTTTTTTCACCGATATTGATCCCAAGGTTGTAATCTGATGAAGAAGAATTCAGCGCATGCATGCTCTCTCGCAAGCACGCGCGCACGCAAACACCGGGCACGAATGTTTCCGATGGCAACTGACAGCGATGGAAACAAGACAGACATTTTGAGAAGATAACTCGTTAAATTACAGCGGTGTACTTACCCCCCGCCCCCTTGTCGTCTGTCGCAGCCTGTTGCTGTTCTGTAGTGTCCCCCGCACACGGCTGGCTGCTGGGTCGCACCGAGTTACCTATGGCAACAGAGACATTTGCAATAAAAACAGATATGGAAACGACAGAACGCCCGCCAGTGCACATGCACGCATGTACAAGTACATATACTGCCTCCGTCCACCACATACAAACTTACGTACACACACACACACACACACACACAATATTTACAACAAGAAAATAACATGCTGCCTTTTCCGTACTTTCCCGTCAGAGAATATCGATGCTTGACGAGAAGACAGCTTATTTGAGGAACATAAAACAGTTTGTCAACAGTTATTGAGAATTTAACCTGAGTAAGAGAATGGAAAAACTACTCTACTGAACACCTTGTCAATGAGAGTTTCACCTGAGTAAGAGACTGGAAAAACCAACTATACTGAACACCTTGTCAGTGCGAGTTTCACCTGAGTAAGAGACTGGAAAACCTACTCTTCTGAACACCTTGTCAGTGCGAGTTTCACCTGAGTAAGAGACTGGAAAAACCTACTGAAAACCTTGTCAGTGAGAGTTTCACCTGAGTAAGAGACTGGAAAGACAAGCGACGCTGAATAATACTGAATCGTGTGACATTCAAACTTCAGAACGAAAATTCTGTTTAATATGAATCGTGTCGCACCAAGATTTCAGAGCGAAAAATTCTCATTAGTATTAATCGTGTGACATTCAGACTTCGGAACGAAAAATTATCTTTAGCATAAATCGTGTGACTTTTCGTGGTCAGGATTGTGAAGAATCATTGACAATCAGAGAATTCGTGGAAGTAAATGAACTGTTAATGTCCAAGTCCAAGAACTTTGACAGGTGGCTGGGAAAACAAAACAGACTGTGTTTGTGACTTTACAGTATCCATCTGGAAAACTTTTCAACGGTAGATAAGAATCGATTAGCTGCCAACTATCTATGGTGCTCAGTTATAACACAGATTTGCGCTTAGACCATCTAAGTAAGCCGGTGTTTTGGATATAAGGGGGAAAGAAGAAAAAAGAAAAACGAAAAGTAAGGAAAAACAAACAGCGAGAGTTGGTACAATCCCTTATCTGGGAAATCCAGACTTTTACATTTCACCAGAATTTATCAGTACATGCAAAGATTATTATTCTACTTACTAGGATAGATAGACTGTTTCCTTATAGGGAAACTAACTGCGGGGTTGCGGCCATCTTCCCATAATTTGTCAGGCGGGATAACTCTTCAAGCGCAGGAGTTGCCTTTCTTATACAGAGTACGAAAAGCAAGTCCTGAGCAGGTACAGCTATCCCGCATGACTAAAGGAAGGATGGCCGCAACTGCAGTTATTTCCCCTAAGTCAGACTTTTAAGCAAGCTACCCATCTTAGTAAGTAGCACATGATCTTTGGTACGTGCACAGTGCTTTTATGAATTGTGCTTTTTTAACCACCCCATAGTCCAACGTGACTATTGCTTTTCTCCTAGAAGTTCTTTTATTTAAAGGTAGTATGCCTTCATTTACTGTTAACTGCTATGTTTTTCAAATGTAATGAAAACCCGTATCAAGGAACGGCCATAGAATTCTTCACAAACAGGGGAGATTACACCAAAACACACTGGGCCGCGTTGGGATGAAGAGGTAATTAACTGCTTTGTGATTGCTTTTGTCATCAACATCCATGTTAGTGTTTAGGTCATTATTGGCAATTTCAGACTTGCAAATGCAAAACCACAACGCTGACTCTTGCGATAAATGCAGCCTGATTGCCTGTGATTGTGCTCAAAGGCAAACTGCCAACCTTTTGGGGTCAAGTGGACGGCATACCCCGGAAATGAGGGGCGCACTGAACAAATCCACGATTCCTTTGTTGTGTGACGACTGAACGCATCTCTCCTTGCTCCCGAACTTCATCACCAGCTGTGTCCTCCCTTCCCCACTCTCACTGTCACTAGCTCTTCTTCTTTATTTCCCGGTCTTCTTCTTTAGTTCACCCTCCCCCCTCTCTCTCTCTCTCTCTCTCTCTCTGTCTCTTGCGCCCGCTCTCACACTCTCCACGCACGCTTACATGCACACAAACATATAGATATATAATCACTCACTTTATAACCATTAATTTATTACTGTCTCTTCAAAACTCATTTGAGCTTCATTATCTTGCAGACTGAATTCCTTTTTATAACAACAAAATGTTGATGTCCCTATTTTTATGTGTGGTGCTGGTAGTGGAAGCTGAGAAGAAAGTTCTCTAGCACCCATCTCACCTTTTGTGAACCTCGTCTTCCGTACATAGGATGATTGTAGCAAACGATCATGAGTTACGTTAGTCAATACGCCTTCTGCAGTATGGAGTGACCATAGTCAAACAAATACAGTAACAACTGATCGTCACCCAGCAACGACAGATACCAAGTACAGTCGACTCCAAGGAACAAGTGACGTTTTTCAGGAACTTCCCTCTGTCGTGATAACCGAAAACAATTTGCGGTACTCATGCAGGTCACTTCGCTTTCGAGCGCCCGCTACGGTTTCCTGTCGTCTCCATGGAAACGAGGAGGCACATTTTTGTTCGGTGGGTGGGGGGGGGCTGGTCGTCTATTAGTTTCTTACGGTTTAATTAAAGCGGCGCTGGCTTCTCCCGAACTCTATTGGATGCCTGAACTTTTGCACTGTAACGAATACAACTAGAAAGGTTAATCGCTTTTTTAAAAATACTTCCGCTTAAAGCTCCATTACCCTTCTGCCTCACCAGTTTCACTGTGGTTCATGCGATGTGAAAAGAAAAGGTGAGAGGGACGTTTGGCTTCTACCTCCATCAGGTGGTTGGTTGGGGGGTAGATCCTTCAGTGCACATTTTATAAATGCGAGAATCGCGAGTGCAGCTAGGCAGTGACGTCAGAGCTTGTACAGGCACTTGTAGGCTGCGGTGTGACCTCAGCACGCAGCAACCCTCGCGATCCTCGGATCTATAAAATGGAAGGATGGCTCGATCGATGGATAACTGTGCGAACAACACTGCAGCTGTTAGAACAGTCAGGAAGTAGGCATTAAGGGGTCGAAGGTCAATAATTTGGTTAAAAACAGCAAAACAGGCCTTTTAAAAGCTTAAACAAATCCTACCTAACTACAGGTTTATTGGCGAGGTTTTTAGCATGTTTGCGCGCGCAGACAAAGGCCACGTGATGGTTCGGGTCTTTGCCCAAAAGCAAGGCAAAGCCAGGCAGCGTTTATTCTTAAAGTAAAATAGACATGGGAAATAAACAGTACAGTAAATATATCAATGATAAAACTTCAGTGAAAAAAGACAGGCGCATGGTCGTATTTTTTTTTTAAAAAACAAAGAAAAAGAAATAAAGAAATAACATCGAAAGAGTGAAAAAGAGTGAGAGAAAAAATGGTCATAAGCCAGCCCTCCGGTTTGAGGTGCTAAAAATAAATGTCAATAGAAACGAACTGAATTCCCGACATAAGTACTAATTTTCTCTTAATCTTCCAAAACAACTCTTGGTGGTTTTTTTAAAAATAGTTATAACACTAGGTAGAAAATGTAAACCCGGTTTACTATGCCCTTCTGTGGCTGTGTGACATCCCCTCTAGCGCTAGGACCAGAGTCGGCCTGACTGCCTGTAGCGCTCATAAAACTGTCACCCCATCCTTCGCGTAAACGGTTTATCAGAGCGATGTCCACGTGATAACGAAGTCGATGTGTGACGTAATCGTGTGGTTGGGTTTTGCGGACACTAATAGTTTCTCAGCCAGATAACCGACTGGGAGACGGCGGTCTGTGTTAATGAGAGAAAGGCATGTATGACCGCATGGAGGTCACGCAGGGTCTAACGCTGTTGAGGCACGTGAGGGCACGTGAGGGCACGTGAAGGACACACGACAACTTTCTGCCTGCCGAGGGTGAGAGGGAAAACCGAGTGCTTTAAAGACACGGTGCAAATGTAAAAGATTTGTACATTTCTTTCCGAAATCTTTCTTATCGTCTGGTGGAGGGTGGGGAGAGAGAGAGAATTATATAGTAGAACCACATGGAAAGTGTTTTCAAGGCTTCTGTCAGCAAACAGTTTCTGAACAGCAAATAACAGGGAAATTTTGTATGCTGCAGCAGACAGATCACAAACACATTAAAGTTCTAGGTCACTTTCATCAAACAGCTGTTTGAACATCGCGTACAGGCAAAGACCATCATTTATCGCTCAGGTAATACGTAGGTGAAGATGTTTTACTGAATTGTACTCGGCAGCGAGCTGGAGACAACTTGGAAAAACACGGTAAGTACGATGTTTACTTCGCCGGAACATTGATACACTGTAAACAAGGCGAGGAGCAAAGAGGTTTCAGGTTAAAAGCACGAACATAACTCTGCCTCTTCTTTCCTCGCCGCACCTCTCCTTTTCCGTTCTTTGCATCTTTGAACCAGGGTTCTGTTAACGACAACACAAGCTAACGAACTTCTCTCGGCAGATAGGGCGCCTTCATTAAGAAATGTCACTACACACCCCCGGCCATGGCGGCCTGTTATTTGCTTTTGCCTTGATCATAACGCCATTTCTCCTCCCCCTCTCAGCCACCGCGGACCGCACCCCCTTCTTGCATCTGAGTCACCTCCCTTCCAAGCCATTTCCATACATGACGGGCTGCGCAAACGATATTATGGGTTGAGTGAAAAGGCGTGAGGTATAATTTCAATTCCAATCACGCAACGATGTTTTTGCCATCGTAAACACTTTCCATCTAAACCAGCAGCGAGAAATGAAGAAACTCTCTATATGGAATACTGTATACGTGGGGCATTAGTAAAAACTGTGGCTCTCCGGCACACACACACACAAGAAAACAGTCCTACAATCTCTTAAGTTTGTCTTCTATCCGGCGAGTTCTATCCGGGAGAATTTTGTCCCCGGCCCGTACAGAGATTTAACAATGAAGAATTGTTCAGCTATTCCTCCTTTCTAATTTGATATGTGCAAGGCGGGAATAAGGAAAGAATAACTATTCAGTGGTTAAGACTGCGGTAATTCTAATTGAGTAAGCATGCGTTATGCTCAGCACTTCATTTCTCTTTAATCTTTGCGCTGGCAGAAATGAATCCGCAAACCAGACTGGTCCACCAAAACCAATATAGTGAAGTTGAAATTCTGCTTGAACTGGCAGTTGAGGGACCTACATTGTTGGGTGCAGTTACCCTCAAAATCATTTTTATAACAAAAGTCTTACCCTGGAGGAAAATAGCAGACCGCGTGTCAGCAACCTTGACCTGTGGCACTGGTGTTAAGCTCCATACCGATTTACAACTTTTAATGCCGGCATTAACTTTATCTACAACACCCAAAATATCAGCTCTTCAAACAAATATTTTTAATATATGGCTAAATCATCAAATATGTGAAACGGAGTTTTTCTGTCTCTGAAAAAGCTGTTTCGACGAACTTGGATAAAGCTTTTCGCTCCTGGCTCGATGAATAAACTCATTACCGAATAACGAGGGGAAAATACGATATGCAGTTTTCGTGCATGGCAAATTCAAGGAGCTTATTCTAGACGGTGTTATTGCGTGGGGGTGGGGGGCTGGACTCTAAAGAGACAGATTTATCCGCGTGGTGCTGTGCATACAGAGTACAGTAGTCATAACAACACACTTAACACGTATACAAAAGATTGTAAATTTGCGTTTCTACATATACAGGGCTCCAGAATTTATTTTGAAATTGGGGTGTTTGAATTATTCGTTTCATATTTTTATCCATAATAGAACTATCTTCACCCAGTTGTAGACCCCACAGCGAACACCGACTGTTACAGGCTGTTTCCATTTGGTTTTTTTGGGGGGGTGGGGGGTGGGGGGTTGGGGGAATCTTTGTATTTAAAGATTATTGTTATTGCTCCCATCTACTCTCACGCTTAAGAAATGATGCCTTGTGACGGCACTAACCTTGACAAAATGTTACTGATATCTTTCTCCCTTTAAAGGTATTAGTCAAATCAGATCTGTTTCCACGCTGCATCTCCGTGTACGGGTGCTAATGTCAAGGATTACTGGTTTGGACTTGAGAAACATCGCAGACTGAGCGGTGCGGGTGGGTGGGTGGTGCTTCTCAAGCTAACGCCCCTTCGTCCTGTGAGGTCAGAACGCTAGGACGCTATTTCTGGAGACAGCTTGACAGGTGGATCCTAACTAATTGTAAAAGCAATGCTGGAGTGACAATGACGTACTTCGCGACAAGCTCCGAAAAGGAGCGCAAGAAATCGTCGTGATGAAAGTTTCAGTCATACTCCAACAGAATACGCGGCTGAATGGAGTTTTTTTTTTTTTTTTTGCAGCCCAGATTTGGCAATGTGCTGTGTGATCTGTGGGCACAACGCTGCAAGGTCAGCAACAGTTGCCGCGATCTAGTGGCCAGTTACTTGATTATGACACGGATCCTCCACCCCCTCCCTCTCCTCCCTAAAAGTTAGCAGTTGGGCAATGACGTCATATTTCTCTCCCACTGTCAGAAGAGTCCACCTGCCACTAACCCAGACGTTTACGGACCTCTCTGTGCGCTGTGTTAATGGCGACAATCAAACTCGATCGGATCCCAGACTGGGTTGCAAGGGTGTTCCAATCTGCCCGTTAGTACATAACAGCGGTCTTAAGCCCCATTCCTCCCGCCTATGCAACCTGACACAGGAATAGACTCTATCTTGTTATCTTTTAGTGACCTGACTTATCACCTGTACACAGACGTCACTGGGATTTCCTGTGCCATCAGCAATGCCACCAGGCGATGATTGCAGCTGAAGATGACATGATGGCAGTAAACAAAGATAATCGGAAATTAGGCGTTGTTTACTTATGTTTATTATCTGAACATCTCGATCATCCTATTTCTGATTAGAGTGCCCAGTTGTATTACAACCATTATTTTAAACCTTTGCTCTCTGTTAAGTATACTGATGTGTAAGTATGTGTATATACCATTTATATAATGATATGCGAACCTATATATATATATATGCTTGTAGAAATACATCTATATATATATATATATGA
>SMGT01014164.1:467591-491056 GCA_004794575.1 Lanistes nyassanus
CTTGTAGAAATACATCTATATATATATATATGAATTGTTTCCTTTTCGCCAGTCGAGTTCTGGAAGATAACCACACAAACGGAGGAGGCCATTAGATGTCAAAGAGAAAGTCAAGTGAAAGTTACGTGAGGTGACGTGCGTACGCATGCCGAACGACAAGAATTTCAATTTGAAAAATAAAATGATAGGGCGGAAAAAGCCAGAGCTTCATTTGCGGGTCTTTACAGTTCCTCCCAAGTTCCCTCCCCTGATGTTGCGTGTTCAGGGCGGCGCGGCGAAGTGCACGTGAGCTCGTTCGTGCGTGAACAAGCATTTCGCGGTGTGTGCGCTGATTGGCCGTCGGCGGGTCCTCTCAAGTCTTGCAATCGAGCACGCGTGAAGCGTGCATCCTTACGACCTGGGAACACACGGTGCTGGCAATCAACGTGAGACAGGCCGAGCGTGCCCCGCGAGTCGCGCTGTTCCAGAAGTTTGTTGTGCGCTACTTCCCTGTTATCCTGTCACACCTTTCACGTTAACTGCAATCCTGTCATGCGTCCACGGCGCTAATTTGTACCTGAGGTTCATCAATCCAGCCACGTGCCAAAATCAATGTTCTAATCGTGGGTTTCGCTTCTGAGCTCACCGCAGTTTTTAACGCACATGAGGCACTCTACCAGGTGCATTACGTAAACGTGCGTGCGTGCGCGCGTGCGTGCGTTCGTGTACCACCCCGACCTCGCCCCCAGCTAAAGAGAGAAAGAGAGAGAAGAGGACGGGCCACGTCACCTGCACCCCCTCCAAAGTCGTGTCCTGTCGATAAGGTCCCGACAAGCACCGGAAATGATGTCAGCGAAAAGAAGAATTAGCTTGATTCTGTGAACGCCTCGCCAGAACAACATTATTTTTTATGCATTACTTCTGACTTGAGGAACGCGGTGCACTGTGGGAGAGCAACCGAAAGTAAGCTGATAGCTAAAGAAGAGTTGATTATACCTGTAAGTACACACGCACCTTAAAAGGGGAAAAAAGTACCTTCCTGATAGACCGTTGGTTACCAACACAGGAAGAAAGAATTCTACAACAGTATTGGATATACCCAAAGGTAAATAAGATGGAGAAGACGTGCTGTACGAAAGGTCAGAGCTATCATACTACATACAGCATATACAGTGACACTTAAAAAGATGGATTTGGTCGGTCGGTCGGTCGGTCCGTCAGTCCGTCAGTCCGTCAGTCCGTCAGTCCGTCAGTCCGTCAGTCCGTCCGTCGGTTGCTTGCTTGGTTGTGTAGCGTTACGTCAGCTACGAAGCTTTTTCTAGGCCATGACTGAGACAGGAGGCGACAGAGTGGTGAAGGTAACGGAGGACCCTGCAAGAGGAAAGGGGAGGAAACTGCAATATCTGGAGAAAACTTGATTTCCCCCCCCCCAGTAGATGCCACATGGCAGACACGAGATCAAAAACGATGACCGTCTGTATCGGCGACAGGATAAAAGATAAGGACAATTTCGAACATAATATGAAGATGTGAAGATATGCAGTGCTGAAGTACGTACATCCTTTATTCTGATAATCATATCTAGCACTATCTTTTTAAACCTCGAAGAAACAATTCATTCTCAACCTAGCTGCATTCATAAGGAAACGGCTTGGCTTAACCGAATATATATATATATATATACCATTGGATCGCTGATACACAAGTTCACAATGTACAACCACAACAGGAAACGTGATGGAAACCTCAGTTTCCCTTTCAAATGCGTTTTTGATTTTCTTTATAGATATAGATCACGTAAGGTCGGTCTGACACGACTCCACTAAGTCGAACAAAAACAGAGCTAACGAATTAGTCCTGTCTTCTGAACAACGGCCTTTTCCCCTCGCTTCGATGAAGTCGAATAAATATCCAGTCATCTGCACCAAAGGCCAAGTTGATTAAACCACAGATATTCTCCAGAAACATCCATTTTCTCTACATTCTTACGGAAAAGTTGTAAAGAAAATCTCCCAAAGTCGGATCAAATCTTTGGTGCAGACAGTTGCACTGCGCAATGAAAATGCGTTTACGGTATAAGAGAAACACGCGTATATCCCGCGTAAATTACTCAAAGCCGAGTAATTTATTCGTTGCCGTTGTCATTAGTAGAAACGTGTGCCCCTGCTTTATGCGCAAAATGCGGCGTGTCTACCAACGGTTAGGGAATAGGACAATTTGAGAATTCGTGCTGGTAGCTCTCCCTCTCACCGCGTTCTCCTTGCTGCGCAGCTGTTCTCTCGTGACCAGTCGCAACAGAATGATAAATGTTGTTGTTGGTGTTACCTAAATGCATCTAAATGTCATCCTATATTTCTTAAGGGCTTTCCGGGTGTAATCCCACATGCAGTTCGCCGGACAAGGCAGCAGTACTTCATGTTGGTATCTTGACAGTAGCGCAAGAGCTGTTTGCAGGGACATGGAAAACACGTTGCGAATGGTGTTACCTTGACAGTGCTAATACTAGTACCAATGTTGGTACTATTACAATAACAACTAGCGAAATTACAAGAAAAAGTTGTTAGCATAGTAATTTCGTGCCTTGTGTGGTGTGTCTGTGTGTCTTTGTGACTGTACGTGAGCGCAAACCTGTGTATATGCGTGCGGTTGCGTTTGTGAGGATCGGTGTACGTGCGTGAGGGCGTGTGGTAGTAACCATGTGTTGACTACAGATTTATGATTTCATTTTCCTTATCCATTGATCTATCCAGGCCCCCATCGGTTGACCCATTAACTTTTTGATCTTGGGTCACATTCTCTTTACAAATACAACATTTGAGCGCTTTAAATGTTTGGAGGTATCTTTGTATTGGTGGCTGTATGGTGTGTTAGTCCAAAATAGTCAGGAAGGTAACGGTTAAAGTTATATTTGTGAGGGCTAATCTACATTACTTTTAATATACAGTTGTTAGCATTATATCTTTATTTTTGTACATTTTAACGGTATTACTTTCATTGAACAGCTGCTAGTAATAGATGTATTTTCTTTCCCTTATGGTTGATTTCTTCAGGTTTAAAAAACGTTAATTTCTAGACCAGGAAGGCTTAAAATGCTGTAAAATAAGTTGTGCACCGTCAGTTTGTCATACGTTATTTCACCTGAGGATTCTTTTTTCATTTTAGCAGAGAGAACCCAGAAAGATGGAGGCGATAGGGAAGAACCTCCAGTGGAGTGTACATTTATCGCAGGTAAATCCGGATGCGAGATGTATACATTGTGTGTATTTAATTTGCATGTAGGAGTGCATGGGAGGAGGCGGGAGGGGGCTGTTTTAATGAAGACTACTTACAGGCCTACGCGGTGCTGTCTGTTCAACTGTAAAAAATTTCCCACCGCTTTGCACTTCTAACCCTTGGGTCTTTTGAAGTCTTTACCCCTTCAAAATGATCCATTTTCTCTGGAAAGTTTTTTTTAAGTTTTGCATCAAAGCAACCATAGTACCCTGCATGCCATTTGAAAGGTCTCGCGCATCCTAGTTTGTGTTTTCTGTTTTCAAGCAGGAGCCATAAGTTGCCTCGCGCCACCAATCTCCATGACCACAGACAGCTGACCTTGAAGGAAGATGACGTCAAAGGACATAACAAGGGCGGCCAGTGTCGTAACAGCTCTGTAAGAGTGGTCTTTCCAGCCTCCCCCATCCCTCTAGCATGCAGCAGGACGTTCGAGGACTGGGAGAGAAAGGCGTGTGAGTGGGTGTGGGTGGGAGAGCAATAAGCAGTGTCCTGTTCCTGTACTTTATTTTAGCTTGCTGCTTGTCTTGTCGACGCCGAGGCAGAGTAAACACGCAAGGATTCGCTAACCCGAGACAGCCTGAGTGAGCTCTTGCTCGGCGAGAAATAAACTTGTTTACAGTTCTTCGCAGTGTGTACTGATCTTTAATTCTTCGCTTTGAAACCCCTACATCGTGTGTCAAACGAACGGAAAAATAAGGGAAAGTAATTTGCAGAGTCATAAGCCAGTGGTCATCATTATCGTCATCGAGATCAACATTAAGATTCTGATGCGTAGGCCCTCATAATAAACACGCCAAGCATGATTTTTCATGGACTGCGTTTTGCACCGCATCATCATCATCATCATCATCATCATCATCATCATCATCATCATCATCATCATCATCTCCAAAATGCAACAGAACAAGTCGAGATACATCTTTCGTGTGAAGGGAGCAGCGCCTGTGCTGCACGCTACTGTACAGTACACGCTCTCTGCACTAGATCCACCCAATCGTTATCACAACGTTTCTTCCTTTCCTCGTCCCTATTCTTCACATTCCTCTCCTCTTTTCTGTCTTTTCTGTTTTTCCCCATCCACGTTATTCTCCAGACGTATTCTATTCAGTCTTCTCTCTCTCTCTCTCTCTCTCTCTCTCTCTCTCTCTCTCTCTCTCTCATTAGCTTCTTCTATTACACTGCATTAAAATATTTTTTTTATTTTTTCCTCCATTTTTTTCTTATTTCAGACTTCATTACGACATCCAATTATCCTGACTTTAATTTTGGCTATTTTTTAACCTTCGTTTCTCTGCAGTATGGGCTCACGTTAAGCTGCGAAGACTCGCAGACCTTGATGCTCACAGTGCTTCCATGACGTGGGCAATAAATTATGTTTGTGTTATCCTTTTGTCTTGTTTAACACAGTCTGGTCGTTTCAGCGTTCTCCCCATGTGTGTGCTATTCCTTTGTACTGCTAAGGGACTGAAATATTATGAAACGAAGACATCCGTACGTATTGGTTTTTGCACGTTGACAATAGTGTGCGTGCGTGCGCTAGCGCGCATGCGCAGACGTGCACACTAAATGACTGAGGGTTTTTTTTTTGCCGCTTCACTTAA
Organism: Lanistes nyassanus; assembly: GCA_004794575.1. Lineage (NCBI taxonomy): Eukaryota > Metazoa > Mollusca > Gastropoda > Architaenioglossa > Ampullariidae > Lanistes > Lanistes nyassanus. The sequence goes on from SMGT01014164.1 coordinate 472,445, forward strand.
GTATTGGAGACCGTGGGGCAGGTGCCTCTCTCATTACGCAGCCTGTCAATCTCGCTAAGCCCAGAGCCTGTGGAACAGCAGCGTGAGTAGTGTTCACTCCTCTTGTCCCTGTCAAGGGTACCTAACGTCATTAGTCGTGATCAAAGCCCGGTCAAGCCGGTTACCTGCATGCCTTCGACCTGAGCTGCCGTGACGTCAGTTATTAGCTGGCAAGTTCCCAACTTCGCACTGAAGATGGTGTCTCAGCTAGAACGGTCGTTGGTTACACTCAAAAGGTGTGTTGTTACCACAGCATCGTGTCCTGGTGAAGCTCAGACGTGGACATAATGACCATGTGTGCGGACATATTGACCATTTATATATAGGGCAGAGATATGAACACACACACACTTCGTCTCAGAAATGCCACCTGTTTACACGGTTGGCCCTCAGTGGTTCCCTGCTGGTTGCTTCCCCTTCCCTATCTCATCCAAGTCATTTTACTTCCCTTTGTATAGGTCTTCTTAGAATAGCCTGCGCTTCTGAAGCAAAAGTGCGTTAAGCTTCTAGCTTCCTTCAGTTCCAAGGCTGTTCTCCGGGGTAGTCACATAAGGAAGGGATCGGAACTAGCAATGTGGAGACAGTTAATGGGTCTGAAAGGTCAAATTAACAAAAGCACTAAAAAAAGAAAGTACTCCGTTTTATGAGCTTGTGCATTTTGAACAAAGTCAAACGAAAAACACACGACTATAATAAGATAAATGCAGTAAATATACTTGAAATATGATACACTATATGATACCTACTTTAAAACAAGGTTGGGATTGTGTGTGTGTGTGGGGGGGGCTCGCCTGCTCGTAAACCGCTTTCACTTTATTACAAGATTGCTAAAAACTTGAAGTCGTTTAGAAGAAAGTTAAACCGGTTAGTTTGAAGTAGTCGATAAGGGGAAGTAACCTGAGAACGTAGAGAGCAGCGTAATGAAATGAAGTCAGACGAAACCCTAAAAACTTCGGGGTCGTTTCTTGCCGTGGTCTGACAGATGAAGATCCCTGATTATGGGAGTGAGTGCGGCAGGATTACCAGTTTCGCCAAAGGCCAAACCATATGATCTCTCAAGCAGTAGGCCCTTGTTGACCATGTTATCAAAGGAAGCTTGTCTCGAAGGCATCTTGCCCTGCTCATTATATTGATCACGCGCACGCACACACCAAAGTTTAAAGTTTTCTGGAAACTTCTTTGGATTTGAAAGTATGGCTTTGCTTTGTCCTAACACAGTATAGTGCAAATGTGACCTGCGCCGCGTCGAGCAATCACGCTGGATTCAGGAAGAAACCTTTCTTAAATTCTTTGCTAAATGACTACGTAGCTATTTCTACGGTCAAAAAGTTTTTCTTTCTTTTCTTTTTCTTTCTTGCAGACAGAAAAGCAACCTACAAAGTAACTGAAGTAACGACCAGTGTCGAGAATAGGCAATCCAATGGAAATGAAGCATCTGTATTGCTGTTATGACGAGAATAAGCAATCCAATGGAAATGAAGCATCTGTACTGCTGTTATGACGAGAATAAGCAATCCAATGGAAATGAAGCATATGTACTGCTGTTATGACGAGAATAAGCAATCCAATGGAAATGAAGTATGTGTGCTGCAGTGTATGACGAGAATAAACAATCCAATGGAAATGAAGCATATGTACTGCTGTTATGACGAGAATAAGCAATCCAATGGAAATGAAGCATCTGTACTGCTGTTATGATGAGAATAAGCAATCCAATGGAAATGAAGCATCTGTACTGCTGTTATGATGAGAATAAACAATCCAATGGAAATGAAGCATATGTACTGCTGTTATGACGAGAATAAGCAATCCAATGGAAATGAATGATGAGAATAAACAATCCAATGGAAATGAAGCATATGTACTGCTGTTATGACGAGAATAAGCAATCCAATGGAAATGAAGTATGTGTGCTGCAGTGTATGACGAGAATAAACAACCAGTGGAACTGAAGCATATGTACTGACGTGTATGTCGAGTATAAGCAATCCAGTGGAACTGAAGCACATGTACTGACGCGTACGTCGAGAATAAACAATCTAGTGGAAATGAAGCATATGAACTGCCGTTTGTATCTAAAATAGACAATCCAATGAAAATAAAGTGGATGCACTGGCATGAGTTCAACCTTCTCTAAGGAAACCGTGAGCACGAGGAAGGAAACAAAGATGGGAAAAGGTATTACAAGGAATATTGACAAAAGACTTGAGGATCACATCTGTCCTGCGCTGGCCTGCAAAGGCGTTCATATCCCCTGTTCGTATGTAAAGGTATACACAAAACGTGCAGTGTGAAGGGGCCTTACGACTGCTTTTATGACCAGCACGGAGATAGGAGGACTCATGTACGTGATCCAGCCCCTTATTTCATGAAACTAAGATGACTTCTCATCGCCGCCAGTATGTCGAGCCCATCATCTTTATAAAGCAAACTGAAATCGTTCAAACTTTGTTTTGCTCGCTTAACTGTCACCCTTGCCCAAGCCATCCACCACTCCTCCAGAAGCGTGGGATTGGCGGCGATTTTTTCCTTTGACTTCCTGTTTGCATCCGCCATGTTGCACCATCCCTTGCGACCAGCGTGGCGACAGCAAGAAGCACTGTGTGAAAAGAGGACTATAAAACTATCCCATGAGGGATTTCCTCTCGCACCAAGGGACTTTGTCTATTCAAGTCGTCGTCCCTTACAACAAGTCAGAGCCGAAAGCAGAATTCAATCCTTGCAATCATCATTTTTGGCGTTGATCATTGTCTACAAGAACTATCAATATTCTCAGCTCCTCCTGTCTTTTTCTCCAGGGCAAAATCGACACGCTATTGTGATTTGTCTTCCAGTCGTCCAATGATGACAGGGACAACGCCTAATTATCGACAGAGTATGCGGTGTTCAGCTGATTAAACTATTTTATTGAAAATGTCACTAGAACTGTGAACCATATTATCCTGTTGCAAGATTTGTCATAAAGTCTGTAGGAAGGGCATTAGTTAACCGGTTGGCCTGTCTTATCGTTCAGTCGCCAGCATACAGTGGTAGATGACAGTAGTAAGGATTTATAGCGATCACCCTAGGAGTTTGTCCAACCGTGTGAGCTGATCTTAAGGGGATGTGCTTTTTCTTATTTCAATTATTATTTTTACATAACGTTTTTTATTGCGGTATCTTCCCTATATCTGTGTTTAACTTAACGTTTTTCTAAGCCAAAGTTAACGCATAGCAAGGCCTACAAAACCGTGCCTTCAGCTGATATAAGAATATCTTTTTCGCGACACCCTGACTCCAGAAACAAAAGGATAGTACATCTAAAATGCAAGTAACCTGCTTGTACAAAGTTGTGCTAAAAACCTATTGTGGGGGATTTTTCGGAAATGCTTTGTTTATTGAGCTCAGTTGGTTGGGGTTTTTTTTCACCGCCTGTATTCTGCATCTCTTCATCTGTCTTGGGGTCATGTCTTTCCATAAAATCACTATGAACTAGGAGGGATGTCATGCAGGCAGCGGCTTGCTGCAAAGCTGTTTTGACGGTAGCTGTGATCTCCTAAACTTCATTACTCTTCATCACCGTCAAACGGACAGCATCTGGTCACGTGGCCCTGTGCCCCGCCACAAGCAGTCGTGCTGATCGTGCATGTGCTACGGCAATCAGGCTAAGGTGAAGGTCACGAAGGGCAAGATCGAATTCGAGGAATCGATCAGTACACTACATTCCTTGCCAGCTTTGTGCATGTGCCATTAGCAGGCTGTTGTATGACATAAGCTGTTTCACTGGATGTCCTTTACGACAACGATAAGGATAAATAGGATTTCGAGACATGTGGGCCTAATCAGATGCACCCATGCGAGCGCACCAATATGAAAGAACACTCTCCTCTCATTTTGTGAGCGCTGTCTAAACATTATTTCTGCCTATAAAAACTCAGGTCAGCAGGAACCCGCTTCTTCCTAAAATCAGCTCACAGAGTGAGACGATTTCCCAGCGCGATTGCAAATACCTAGCAAGGAGTCAGACTGAACTAGACGATAAGACAGGGCAAAGTTAACCATACTGCCTTTCGTATAGACTTATACGCCAAACCTTGCAACAGGCCAATGTGGATTATCCTTCTCGTCTACTCGTCTACATGTGTTTGAAAACATTACAGTTTTGATGTTAACCCAGAGCAGATGTCAGCACTAGCAGGAATGCATGTTCACAGTTCGAGTATTTTTAGCATTCTCAAGGACTTGAAGATGAGTAAAGGATGTGCAGCATTTGGACAAGAAAACATATTCATTTAGTTTTAAGGCAGGGGTGGATTGCATGAGCGTTGATACTGTGGTAAGAACAGATGTAACGTCCGTTTGCTCTGTGTATTTTGCATGCACATTGACGCGCGATGTTCCAGGTGCAAACTCCCGCGAAACTCACGTGCGCCCTAGGAGTATTGAGACGAAAAATGATGAAGTTCTCCCCAGTGCTCACTCATTTTTGCACTTGCACTGGTGTTCAACTGCGAACATGCAGACGCGCGCGGAAGCACGCGCGGGACCCTGAGCGAGTACTCAGCACAACACGATTAAAGGGACACAACTCTTGTTTCAAACCAGCCGCGTTCGATTGTTTCGGTTGCTACTCTTGACTGAAGGCACGGGTCAGCTTTTATGTTTCAGCTGTGAGGGTTGGGCACTAACAACAATAATATTAATAGTAACAACATCTTCACCATAAATGATAATCAGGAAACGGTAGTTAACATAAACTTGAGATTTTTCCCTACTTAAAATTACATCCTTTAATTAAATACTGCTCATAAGCCCAATAATTTGTTTTGGACTAGTTTGACATTCACTAGAGGGAATAAAAAGAACAGCAGGTTTTAATACACTTCAGTGTTACATTCACAATGAAGAGAGACACACTAAATTTGCGTTTCTCGTTTTGTAGTGTATCCTTTATCATGTGGCCATATGCTTCAACATTAACATCAGAATTGTACATTACAACTAAGAGGATTTTTTATCAGGGTATTTGAAGCACATATGGGGTGCTGGCGAAGCTGGGGTTTAAATCAAACAATCTGCAGGGTCTAGACCTTAGACATTCCCAGACACGCAGGCCGTGAGTTCTGTTTCCCGCTGTCCACAAGAAATTTGCATGTGAAAACTAAAGGAACGAGATTCCTTGCGTGCGAGAATGAATGCGTCTGACTTTACATGAGCGGCACCAAGTGTCTACAGCTTCTCAGGACCTGTCAGCTCTGTGTCTCCAATGAGCTGGTGCTTCACAAAACATGTAAAACCCATTCAGCTTTTAGCTGTTTTTCCCCTCACCTAGTTTAAAATTAAAAATAAGGTAGACTCTGACCGAGGGTTACAGACGGGAGGAAGGCGGAAGTGAAGCTAGACAGTATTATGTCAGAGAGGTTTTTTTTTAAATAAATTGTATGAGGTATTTTAACTTGGGACTTTGGGGTGGCTTGCATGGAAGTCTTATCTGCGCTTTCGGTCATAAAACCAGTTGTAAGTCCCTCTTACCCTACCTGTATTTTACGTGAACCGTTAGGTATGAACAGAAGATACGAACCCCCATGCAAGCCAGCCCTGCAGTCTGTAAAAAGTGCATATCTTTAAATTTGCTACTATCACGGTTTAAGATTCAAAATAATATTAAAAAGTAATTTTCTGACTTCCCCCTCCTCCCCCCCCCACCACTCTTCACTGGCCAGGGAGAATATTTAACCGATTTTTCTTTTGTTTCACGGAACTTTTGGTTGTATATTTGCCAAAATGTGATATTTCTTTCCGCAACGTCTTTTTTGTCTCCTATAGTATCCCAATAGTCTGCCCACATTTGTCCTGGATTTACACAGAAAAAGCATTCTGAGGGAATTCCAGGGATTCTGATGTAAACTGCACCTGAAACAGCATCCCAAGAAAACTGCAGTGGAGAAAACTGCTGTGGTTGGATTAATCATTCGCGCAAGTAAATTAAAGAGAAGAGAAAAATGTGTTGACATGGAATGGAGATGCAACGTTGAGGGGGGGGGTGTTTGTTTTGTTTGTTTGTTTGTTTGTTTGTTTGTTTGTTTGTTTGTTTGTTTGGGGTTTTTTGGTGTGATAACAACACATATTGTGCAGCCATCGTGTGCAAGCTTTGGGGCTGATGGGTCACTGGACCCGAGGCAGTTCTTGCTATCGTCGCAAACTAATAGCATCAGCCCTTCAGTGTCCGTATGCAAAACAGCTGAAACAAGATGGCTGACCTTTGCAGGCTTGGCCCTTAAGGCTGGCAGTGTTCTACCGTGGTGCACAGAGGGGATGCATGATATTTCTGCTAAAGGTTCTGGCTCGATGCAGTTGTCACCAATGTCCTCCTTTCGTGCCATTTCGACTGTAGTGCGAGCCTCTGGATCATTAGGCTTGGCGGGTGCTGCATGGTCTTATATTCTCACAAGTCCTTGTCGTGAACTCTGGTACCAGCTCGGGGTTAATTTTCGTCGAGAAAAAAAAGAAAGAGTGAAAGAAAAAAAAGTAAGAAGAAAGAAAGAACGAAAGAAAGAAAGAGAACTACTAGGTGAAAAACTCTAGACAGCGAGAGTGAGAGCAACTTGTGCAACATCAAAAAATAAATAAATAAATAAAATGACTTGCTGCGGGAATGACGTGAAATATTTAATACAAGAAAGGAAATTCCTTTAGCAGCTCACTTGTTTGAGATTTTAGTTTCATATGTAAGACTGCTTTACTTTGTTTTATTCTTTTCCATTTTTGTCCAGGTGATTCTTCAAGTGCATGTCATCCACGCGAGAAATGGTCTGTCCCTGAAATATTTTGCAGGAGAAGTCGGGTAAGCGCGATTGTCTGGTGCCAGTAAATATCATATTCTTTTATTCATTTCCATTTAAGTATTATCACACTTCTTAGCAATTCATGTTATGTTTACAACTGCAAATTAAATAGAATTTTTTCTAGATATAAATTTTGCCAGCAATGCACTTGAAACTAATTTAATGTCGTTTTTAATAACGCACTTCTGTTACTTGCTGGGAATATCTTGGGGTAACCCAACACAGGTCTGATGCGGCATTAGCAGTAGTACCACAAAACTTTCTGGAAAACCGTCTTCAGCTAAAATCTACAGATCCCTGTCTCCGGCTTCAGTAAGATTTGTCTTCAACTCTTCTCTAACGTATGGCGTCTTTGGTTGATAGACAGTTGATGAGGTCGATGAAAGACCATTTAAAGCAAAAGGTTAAGCCAGGGGAAAAAAGGACGTCATTTAAACTGGCTCTTGCCATTTTGCTCCCATTCGTGGAGCCTGGCGCTTCTTTTCAGCATGATCTGTTCATTTGACGATTTTTCTTGCAGTGGAAACTGCGGTATAGTGTTTTGGTTGCCAGATTGTCTGTAGAAGCTTAGCATTTATATTATTCTCTCTCTCACTCTCTCTCTCTCTCCCTCCCTTCTTCATTCTCTTGCTTCAGTTTAATTTCAACAGATTTTTATCAACGTAGATTCGCATCTGTCTGTATAAATTACAGGATCAATCTGTGTTTTTTTCATATCTTCACATTTTTCTTCTGTATTTCCATCGTCCCTGATAACTTTCCTTTCAGTGGGATTGTCTGGAATATTTCTACCAAATTAAAAAAAAACGGAACTCTCGTTGTCTTCACGCCTCCTTGCTCAAATCTCTCGTTTATAAACATGAGACGCACACGTGATAATACAGTGAAATGACAAAGTCGAGATAACTGTTCCTTGTGCCTGCATCATCACAAGGCCTGGCAGAGCAAGGCCAGACATCGTTTATCGAAACGGTGAGACGAGTCGGAAAGAAGTCATGATCACGAATTTCCGGTAGGCAATTCGTCAAGACGCAATGAAAGGGTACACAGTCGCGTTTGTTCCTAGAAAAAGGTTGACATGACATGTTCCGAATGTGTACCTGTTTCTATAAGTGTATCAGCACGGGATTTTTTTTCTTGCGGAGGAGTCTGGACTAGCTCGATTCAAGACTGTAGGGGCCGTGAGCTCTCGCGCAAGTAAATCTGTTACGTCATCACTGAGCCCATTATCTCAACCATGGTAAGAGTCTGAGGCTCCACGCGTGGAGGTTTCTGTCATCACAAGGCGTTTGGGCCGCCCACACACGTTATGCCAGGCAGATGGTAGAGGACACGAGAAGGAATTTCGCTAAGCTGCCTGGCACGCATCTATCAAGCTTCGACAGGTGGAGGAGCCCTGGCATGAAAAGCGCTAGGTGCCTGACGAAACAATTTCATAACCTCGCTTGCCAGAGATGGCGATGACGAAGATCGGGAAGGGCGGAAGTCAAGCCTGCAGGTCAACAGTTAGAACCGCGTCGACTCTGGTGCTGGGGTAAGGTGGGCATGGAGGGGGGTAGAAGGGAATGATGCGGAAGAAGTCGGAGAGAACGTAACAAAGGAGGGAAAGGATAAAATAAAATCCCTTTAGCTTTAGCTTAACATCGGCATTGTGAGGGACAGGAGTGGAAGGGGAGCGACAGCGTGAATGTGTGCGCGTGTGTTCTCTGTATGTGCGTGAGTGAAAAGCGAAGAAACAAAGTGCTTCATCGCTTGTAAAGACAACAGTGATCGCGACCCGGTCTTATAGTCTCCGGAAAGGTCACACAGACTGGGTTTTATAACACTTCTCTCCCCTGACGCGTCTTAAGTCTTCACTTTCTCAATATCTCAGCTTTGTGTGCGTTTCTTATTTCACGCATGACATTTTCTGCACGATATATCGCCACCACGGGCGATACAATATAGTGAACTCCCTTCTTCATGGGAGGCAATTCAGCGGAATATATTCCTCCGATAAGCTGGCAAAATAAACACCGTATATTGTTTTTGTTGTCACGCACGGCCTTTGAGATTCTGGAATGATGCATAGGATTGTATATTACGCACATCTCGTAAGCGAGCAGCCAAGAGCGCTTTGCCAAAGAAAACTGGTGCAGCTGGTTGCTGTTGTTGTTGCTGCTGCTGTTGTTGGTTTTTAAAAATCTGTTGTGTGATCCCTCGGTACACTCAGCATCAAAAGTCAAGATCGTCAGACAACAGACAAAACCGCCTGAATGTTTCTGATCTCTAACATCTACAAGCGTCGGACATCTACGTCATGTTGCCTGGTATCCTCGACTTTGGGAACAGTTATATGCGCTGTCTTTATCAGCACCGGCGTCGTTATCATCATCATCAGCAGCAGCAGCAGCAGCAACAGCAGCAGCTTCGACAGAGGAAAAGTGGGCAGACGGTACCAGGAGCGGATGATAGCTAGGGATTTGTAAAAAGAAGTCAAGTTTATAGAAAAAAGAAAGGCGTTTCTTACTATTCAGTTTGATAAGTAGGGGCAGGAAGACAATTGTTTAATAATTAATATCGTCAGTAACGGAAACATCTCATGTCAGTGATGAGCTTTAAGAGAAGGATGATGGCTGTTGTACCAGGTAAACAGGGACTGTAAGGACAGAACTGACACACCAACTAACCGACTTCTAACGAGAGAGGGGGAAGAGAGACAGGGGGAAAGAGAGGGAAGAAGAGGGAGAGACTTTGAAATGGGAGAGATAGTAAAGGTTCGAATACCTACACAGCGTTTTTAATGTATAGTGGAGTTTTTTCCCCTTCATTTATTTTTTACAAGTGGAGTTACGGGATAAATTAGAAGTAACTGCTGGGGGTGGGGAGGAGGGTGAGCCAGGAGCTAAGTGTACAAACATAAGTTTAGTAACGTCCTGCTGGGCTGGCTTGCACGAGCGTTCTTATCTCCCGTTCGTACGTAAAGGTGCACGTAAAATACACAGGGCAAATGGGGGTTAAGACCGCTCATATGAAAGGAAAGGCAAATACGAACGCTCATGCAAGCTAGCCCTGGAGCTTAGATCCGAAGTTTTCAAAAACCAAAGCGTTAAGCCCTGATTCAAATATAACTCCGCTGTTTGCGAGTGAAGGCAAAAAAACCCATAAATGTCGCTAAAGTACGCCGACTGTCAAAAAGTGCCAGACGTAGTAAAACAATGTCGTCAGACTGGGTCAGTGGTAAAGAAACGCCGAAACACAAGCACAGCCAGTCTGACGAACTCGAGGCATCAAGTCTAAGTCTGTCTGCGACCAGGTGCCGACTGGTGGTTACAAAAACTGTTTTATTCGGTTCCGCGTCTTTGCTGGCTTGCATGAGCGTTCTTATCTCCTGTTCATTCGCAAAAGTGTAATAAAATACACAGAGTGAATTGGCCTTACGACCATCCTTATGACGGAAAAAGCAGCTAGGAATGCTCACGCAAGCCAGGCCTTGTTTCTTTGTACCGAGATCATCTGACCAGATATCAGGCATCAGAACATATAACAAGGTAAGTCAAACACAGACGCGTATCTTGTTTTCTGCCATCATGAGAAAGTATCTACACTGTCAAAGCAACAGGCTGTATATCAAGACTCTTAACTCAAACAAGTGGCAGCTCCCCCCTCCCAAAAAAAAGAAAAGAAAAAGAATGAGCTAAACATATCATTTGTATTTCTTAGCTCTTAGGTTACAGAGTTTTACCCTCTAGGTTCCTACCAAATGCCACCAGTTATAACCTCGATCGCAGTGGTCTGACAGTTCTGTGCCCACCACTGCGCCTGCCACCAGTCCACCATAATCAGAGGTACATTTTGTTCAGCATAGTCACTACAGCGTAGCGATGTTATGCATTTTTAGGTAATATCTATGATTTTAGTTATACTTCAAAATCATATTTGACCGTTATGACTTTTTTCTGTTCTCTTTTCCTTTGGCTCTGATGGTAATAGACGGAAGTAGATTTAAGCTCATCCGGAGGAAACCATCGTTTTAGCCATTGTAGTGATTTTCCCACTGAGTCACAAGAAACACTAATCTCTCCATGTCCGAAGAGTTTGGGGGGGATTTGCTTTTTTTAACTGTTCACGGGAAGTATTTATTAAGTACTTATCCCTTCTTTCCTGCCCCCTCCCACACAAAAAACTCCTTCACACCCATTTGGTTTTTTCAGAGTTCTGCTACTGTACACTTTCGATAAGAAACAACTAATATGAACAATAATCCAAAGGGGCTGTTGTCCTAGCTAGTGCCATTAAACTCAGTCTTCCAAACGGCCTTAATTGCTGACAAATTTACCGACTGCTCACGGTTGCCAAACCAAACTTCCAACCCCGTCTGTTTGAGAGTCTCCTACTGTTTTCATCGCTAACGCTTCATTAATCTTTGAAACCCGTCTGCCAATTCGTCACTTTTCTAATTTTCCAGCCACTGGCGTGGTCTCTATGAGAAAGGTCAAAGGCGAAGCTGATTGCACAGCACAAGACAGGAAGGCAGACATACCGACAAATCGACCAGCCAGGTCAGACAGGTTTGCTTTCCACAGACGTAAAAGTTAGAATTCAGCGTCAAAGCGTGCCTTTGTTGTCGGCCACCCGTGAAACTCTCGTGATTAGTTATCCTCGGTCCCACGTCGTCTCTGGTCAACAGAGCGCAGAGGTTGATGAAGACGATTCCGCGAAGCCAGAAAAAGTCCGGAAGCGGCAATATTCTGACGCTCTCCGCTTCCCACAAAATGCGAAGACCTGCCGATGTCTGGTGATTGTATGACGGCGTCCTTTCATCGGCACCTACATTGATTTCTAGACGACTGCAGAACTGCGTTTGAAAATAGCGATTAGTTGGGCATGAGTACTTAGCTTTTATCGAGCCACGAGTAGGTGCATTATCAATAGGAGAAAACATGCGAGAAAACATGCAGGTGTTTGCTCCCAGCAGAAACGCACATTAGTCCACTGTGTCCATTTCAGAGGGTGGTGTAGCCCCCCGAAGTCAGATTCCAGTCGCACAAACTGATAACGTAACGTAACGTAACGTAACGTAACACATTACAGCATATCCCATTCAACGCATGGTGTTTCTCGAACTTGGTTTTATTCCACAACGGAAAATAGTAAAATTCTTCTTCAGGCGCTACGATAAAATCACATAAATCGTGTACTATCTCACTAAGACCTCAGCAGTTACTATTCTGGTGTTGATTTACCTGCCATCTAAGTAAAAATCTGTTGTGAGTTGGTAAAGAATCTCCTAGCTTCCGACCGCGAGAATTCTCTGTGAGAAATATCTTCCCAACCCTTATCACGGTAAGACAGCAGGTAGACACAAACACTCTGTCAAGGCAGCTTCTAAGTTCTTAATTCCAAACTGTGAAGAACTGTGACAAATGGAGCCGATTTGGACGAGGAGTGAGCGGCAAATATAAGGCAGGCTATGTATGTAACCTCTACATAATTTATTCCCGAATAGTTTGTCTTTGAAAAAGCTTTTTCGGCAAATTTGGAATAAGCTATTCGATTCTGGAACGACCGAATAACTTATTTATTACCGACTAACAAGGGAAAAACAGGGTATTCGGTTTTCGTGCATGGGAAATCCAAGGAACTTATTCCTGATGTTATGGCGGCTATTCTGGAATAAGTAAGCTATTCGCATTTCTTTTTCCCCTCCTCCTTGTCTAGCTAGTTCTCCCCCCCCCCCCCCGTCCAACTTCACTTCTCTTCCTTTTCGTCTTGTTTCGTTTTTTTGTTTTTTGATTTGTGATTACTTTAAACACATTTGCATAAGTACAGACCCATATGCTTGTTTTGATTCTTTTGAAGTTATTTCAGATGAGAACTGATTTCTTTTTGTTTTATTGTTGAATTTATTTAATTATTTATCTCCTGTTGGTATTAATATTTTGAATTTAGTCAGATTAGTACATGTCTCTTGTTTGTTTTGATAATTTAATTATTTACTTCGACGACTACAGATCTCTTGTTTTGTTGATTATTTCTTATGTTTTTCAGATAAGTACAAATCTCCTGTTGAATTTATTTAAATTAATGAACTGACCTGAAATTTATATCTTTACTGGTGTTTTTCTTTGATTGTTCGCTCATATTTTCACATCCTGGTTGTGTGGGGAGCCAGCAATCTTATGTACGCAACATACTGTGTGTTTCTCAGTTCCACGCATCCTGTGAAAGACAACTGTCTGTGTTAACCTAGGTTACTTGCATCTGATTCCAGTAAAATGATTTCGTTGGTTGTCGTTTCTTGTCTTCTTTCTCTCCTACAAAGAAAAGGAACTGTCTGCACATGCTTTCTCCCCTCCTGTTTCTGTCTTTCTCGTACGTCATACCCTATCACAAATCCCCCACCCCCTTCAGCTAAAGTTTGTTTGCGTTCATTCTCGAGTAAAAGCACTTGCGTGTACGTGTTTATGACGAAACACGCTATCACGTGCTAGAAGGGCCTATGACATTAATGCATCTATCACTTTGACTTAACAGGCATTTGAAGCATTTCTCGCGAGCTTTTACCGACGTCAGAAAGGGGAGAGTACTTTCAGTCCAAGCTCTTTATGGGGCTTTATGGTCGCAGCAGTGGCATATGGCCAGCGACAGATTGCCATTCTCTACATCAGCTCCAATATATCAAACCTGTTTTCCCCAGGCTCTGCATGGCTCGCATTAAACGACACGGCAAGGAACAAGAGAAAACAACGCGCCCTTTGTCACATTCTTCGCACTAAACCGCATTAGGCCAAGAGAGGGATTACTTTATATTCATGTAGCGGCTTTCTTCATAGGCTGGGACAGTTTTTTATATTTGCCCCGAGGGTTCTTCAGCACGGACAGAGAGGGAGAGAATGGGATTTACTCACACACAAACGCACGCACCCTCACATACAGACACGCACGCGCGCCTGAGGACGCATACAGAGAATAACAGATGGTGCTATACAATACAAGAAAAATCAACAATCTCAATTCTTAGCACTGGGATTATGCTTTCTATTTTTGTCTGTTCATTACTGTTCATTTTTGTCGTTAAGTGATTGGTCAGCTTACAATCAGTCTAACCAGAAACGAATAACTTTGGAGGATTGGGAGGCTAAACACATGGTAAAACTAAGTAACTGAATCATCTAGTTTGTAACAATCTCCTTGTCCTAACACACTGTTTTGAAAGAAAGCCAAAGAGAAAAAAACACCCCACGCAAATGTTTATTTACGAATATTTTGTGCAATGACAACACCCCTCACCCTCACCCTCACCCTCACCCACACACACCTGTGCATAAAACCTCTTTAAAAACACAAACAACAAACCTATTTACAAACCTATTTAAAACACAAACAACAAACCTATTTACAAATCTATTAAAACACAAACAACAAACCTATTTACAAACCTATTTAAAAACACAGACTTATTTTAACTCTCTTGATTAATTGTTGAGTCTCTGATGGGAGACATTGGAAAGATCTTGCTTTCTGATAAAAGTTGAAAGCTCTGTTTTGACAGAAGACTGTTAAGACCGCTGCAAGGTTATTTGCCGTTTTGACCTATAGTCGATAGCAAGTTTTTTTAGAATGAGATCTTATATCGTTTCAAAACCTCAAAATGACTCCTCCCTCAAGCGAAAATCACAGACTGAGCCCATTTCGCGGCCCCTACACTGTACCGAAACTAGCTGTAAGTCTGCACACAGCCTACTGCCATCCTTTTCATGACCGGTTTATGGTTGCGCGCGGGGAGTCTGTGGCCATACACGTCATTTCATTTTGCAACCAGTTTGTCAATTCCAGCTCAATGCAATCACTGGAATAGTAAAATTGACCACCAGACCTGTATAAACCGGTAACTTTCATGCGCTGCCCTTCAAAACAGGGGGGAGGGGTGAATATTTTCGACGCTTGCCGTTGTGGAGAGATCCCTTATTACCTCCCATTAGTCCAACGCGCTAATGCCCAAATGAATAATAATAAACAATTAAAAAAACAGTCAGCTCTCGACGCTAACCACTCTGCGCAGAAAAGAAGAAAGGAATAATAAAATATAGTGCAGGAAAAACATAACAGAAAATTGTTTTCTGTGGCTTATGCAAAGAACTTTTCTTTCTTAGACCTTTTCGTCAAGAGAGATTTTGTTTTGCGAATACTAACAACCCATGCTGGGAAAGGGTCAAAATTCTTCGACCAGTTATTTACCTGCCGCAGTACAAGCTCTTTTCAATGTGTGATGGCAAGGCTGAACAGCAGTCATAATTAAGCGAATACCGGAAGCTAAAGCTGATGCTTTCAACCACCTCTCCTTGCAGACAAGGAAACCAGAAAACGAAGCATTTACATTGAACGTGCTCTAATTTTAATACAGATAGACTGCAGACTGTGGGCATCCAGTGCAACAAACTGTTTCACTGTCGCCAAGAATGCGGGAAGGGTTGGTGGGGGGAGAGACAATGACGTTCATTACGTCCTGGGATGGTTGTGTTTTCTGTAAATCAGAAGGCGGAGGAGATGCATCAGACGCAAGACAGTGTTTCCATTCGCAATGTTCTGCTGCACAAGTAGCCTGCACTTTACACGCGCATGACATCACCCGCTTTTAAATCACCGCGAGGGCAGGACGCTGCGTGCCTGCATCCATCATTCTTAACTCCAGCATCTCAGACACAGCAGGGCTTCGCATGTCGCTTGCAGCACCGCAAACACGCTCTGTATTCATGACACTCATTCCGCCCCGAACTCAAATCTACCATGACCTTGAATTTAACAATGTGGGATGAAAGGCCAAAAGCGGGGGGGGGGGGGGAACTCTAGAGTATTCTGATGGGCATGTTATTTGTACGAAGAAACTAAAGAATCCAAAATCCTCTTTCCTAATGCAACGTTAATTGAAGGTGCTGAACTGTCAAATTGCGGTTCCCGATGGAATTGTAAAGCACGCGCATCTTGTTTTAACATACTATGAAATTACTCAGAATGTTAAACATGGAATTCTGGTCTTACATGCAATGAAGCTGAACAAAATCCAAGGGCTCGAACACATAAACCACATAAATCTCGCAGGAACCGTCCTTATAGCTTCTGCTATCCGTCTAATAGCCTGTCGATCTAACTACGGCACCCTACCTTCACATCCAGCTGTCCCACCGTAAGTACGCCTGACCTCTGGTCTCTACACAGAGCGAATGCTCTGCCAGCAGTCCACGTGACTACACGCGTCCGCTCATGTCCGTCGTTGTGGACACCGACTGAAGAGAAACTAGCCGCTCCATTAGTGCTTACAGGAAGACGATGCTCTGTGCAGCAGCAGATATTTGTGAGGACCTTGATGTTTGATGTGTGATGACTTTGTAGTGCCTCAGCTTCCGGTAAACTGACCTCAACGGCTCACACTACGGTACGACAGGAAGTGTGTTCGTTAGGGGCTGTGTCACGTGTCAACATGGTAATCCTGCGCATGAGCACTGCATCTCAAAATATACAGTCCTATATTGAGCAGCACCAGATTACTACGCGAAACAAAAAATCATGAGGTGGTACAATCCAAAACAACAACAAAAAAGGCGCATACCTATTCTGAACATGTTATATCAACCTTATTCTGGGAGGAAGCATGACTGTAGTTTTTAATTGACTTGTGAAACATAGCCTACCAGGAGTGTGTGTATCATGACTGCTCCGTCTGGACAGACAAGTGTATCGACCAGATATCAGCCAACATCACCTTGCATGTTGGAATATTCAAAACGTCCAGAGGGCAGCTGAGAACACTATCACATTTCAGATCGCGGGGACTGCTAAAAGGAAGCGTGAAGTTTCGAGAACACTTTCTACACTGGGGACGTCTTGAACGTGTACTGGAGAATGCGACCACTTGTCCACGTCTGGCTGGTTTTCATTACCCCCTCTGGTGCAGGCACCATCACTAACGGTACATACATACAGTAGCGAGAGAAAGATAAAGATGAAACAAGGAAGGAAGAAAAGGAAAGGAGGCGGGGAAGAAAGACAGCTTGTGTACAATATTCTGTCTAATTGAAGAAGCCAGAAAGTGAGAGGGAAGGGGCATAGTGATCTGTTCTGAATGTTTCCAGCAGGAACTAGCTGTCGGCCCCACGCCCAACTGTTCCAGCTGCCTTTGGATTTTGAGAAGTCTGTATCGATTGGTTTTCGCCTCATGTAAAACAGACTACTTAAAGAAGTCTCCAAAGAAGTGGACTCCATTCACTCAGAATTGTTTTTAAAAAAGCTAAAAAAAAAGGCAATGACTGTAGTCAGCAACAAACCATTAACTTGTATGTGGACGTGCGCGGGTGTGTGTTTGAGCATACGTGTGCGTATGCGTTCGCGGCTGCATGTGCACGTTTGTGCGCACGTGAGTGAAGTCTGAAGGCTTGGGAGCGTGAAGACTGTGAGAGGCGCTGTAGCTGCCCTCTAGCGTGGTGACTGTTAAACTAAGTGGAACTGACCAAGTGACCAAGAAGACACAATCTGGTATCGATCATTGTACAAAAGGCAACTGCGGAATCAGACACACGCATACAGACACAGACGGACTGGTAGACGAACAGACAGTCAACCGAACCCAATCTCAGACAGACGGACGGACGGACGGACGGACACTGAGATTCTTCTGAGCAGATTTCTAAAAACTGTGTACTTTTCCCTGTCTTGGAGATCCGGATAGAAAAGAAAATTCATACTCTAAAATACCTCTCTCAGGAAACGCCCCCCCCCAAAAAAAAGTCTTATTATCTCACACTGTTTCCTGTCACAAGACTGCATCGCATAAATTAGCAGCAGTGCTGTCACGGCTAGTGTTAGTCCTGCGAATGCAGTCACTAGACTTAAGAGTACATGTATGCAGTGAAGGAAAAACAAAAATAAATAAAAAGAGGGAAAAAAGAAATAAAAGGAAAAAACCAGGTAAGACAGAAAGACGGCTTGTGTACAACATACCGTCTAATCGAATTTCCGGAGATTTCTTTCAAAGAATGTTCGCAGAACTAAATCTTTAACTCGGTGTTTCTGAAGATATATGAGATACAGCGGAAGAAAGCGCATTACATGAGACGATATCAACGGACGTTCGATGTAGTTTCTATTTTTGTCCCGCTGCGTATCCAGGGTGCGTGCGGCATGGGTCTGTAATGTCCCAGTATCTTCTGCGACAAGAACCTCAAAGACAGGAAGCAGGCGATAAATGCACAGGCAATGAAAACAGAAAGGGACAGGTGCAGCAGGAACATAAAGCAGAAGTAGGGGGAAGAAAAGACAAAGAAAAAAGATAAAGGCCTCAAGGCGTGTTGGGAATTTGACATCAAGAGCATATCCCTGCATAGCTGTTTAACCAGCTACCAAGGACTACTATAATGAAGGACGTGCACCGCTAATTTTCAGGCTTCGCTAGTGAAGGCCAGTTTCTGAGCCAGCGATACCGGCTGGCTCAGTGCCAAGCAGTCTATTTTTAGTACCATGTCACGTTGTCTCGGCGCAGTGATATAGAGTAAAATAATTTAATGCAATTTCATTACTTGCTACAAATATAGTTTATTTTAACAATTATTTATGTCATATTTAGTTTATTCAATAACAAATAAGGATGTGATATCCAATAAAATTTCTTTATTTTGACCCATAATAAGTGAACTATTTTTGAAGGCGTAAGTTTAGAACCGGAAGAAGGTACAGTTCCCTTGCGTGTTCGATACGAATTTCTCAGTCACTCAGT